>JANITX010000004.1:4611309-4623441 GCA_027564395.1 Erythroxylum ulei | reverse complement strand
ATAAAGATAAAAATGACTAAAAATAAGCTCATTAATTAATATGAAAAATCTACCTAAAAAAGTGGTTTTTTGAAAAGCTCCAAATTTGAGTTTCTAAAAAAGATATACTTCACTTTCAAAAAAGTCATTTCTATGAAATAAGTGATTTTGGATTTTACAGTCAAACACTTAATTTTCTTAAAAACAGCTTTTGCTGTGAAAAAAGTGCTTATTCACTCTCTAAAAGCTGAATCAAACAGGTACCTAATAAGGTTTAAGTTTGACTTAATTTTTTTAATTTAAAATTTGAAAAATAATGATATTGCATTTAAATAAACATTAATTTAATCAAATTGAATTTAAATTGTTGAATTTAAGTCAAATTCGGTCAAATCAAATCTAGACATTGCTAAGCTTAGCTCCAAGAATAGGCACTGGGCAGTTGTTGGAACTTTCGGTTTAGTACAAGATGGAGAAGAAAAGATTGCAGGCAACATGATTACATGAGAATTTGTCTTGATCTTGTTTCAGCGGGGGGTCTAAGGAAGAGGATGTAAAGCGGTTTATTAGTGGGTGTGACGTCCACACCATATCGGTTGGTCTTGGCTACTGGCTAGCCGTTGATCCTAATTTTCATACCCCATCCCATCCCATCCCATCAGTCATTCCCTCCCTCAAGCGTCCACTTGTAACCGCAGGGTTTTGCGGTTCCATTATTTTCAACGTCCCTCATTATATAGCCTAATATTTCAGGCAACTGCTTCTTGTCTCAAGCTTTGAATGAATGGTTGAAATGGAAATACATTATTAAAATTATAAATGTTAAATAAACATATAATTTACAAAAATTTAATATACATTTGTAAAATAATAAATATAATTTTATAGTTATAAAAATATTCATTTTATGTATCCTTTAAAAAATAAATTACAAAATTTCAGACCTTTTTAATTTTTATTTGTAGGTTTAGGTGTTAAGCCGATTTGTTAGGGCAAGGCATTGCATTATCTTGAGATTGGGTCTGTTAGGCCACTTCAAATAGCCCATCATCGTCTTCCTTCTAAGAGTTGTAAGTGGTGTGTGCAGAAATGTTCGTGTGAGAAATAAGGAGTTGTAACTCATAAGTTCCAATGACAATTAAGACTCTTTTTTTTAACAGAGGAATTGTAGCTGATATTCTTTAGATACACACCTGGTAAAATTTTTAATTGGTGTAATAGCCTATAAATCACACCTATCGGGTATTTCGTATTAAGCAAGTCTTGTACGTCGGCTCAAACGAAAGAGTGTAGATAAATAGATTCAAATACATAACCTTTTAGCCTCATACTTTCCCCCTAATTTACCAGCTCAACCACCTTTTAGGGGGCTTTTCTGAACTAAGGTTACTGGATTTAGAGTCCAATGTCTTGACCACCAGACACCAGACAATGAGACCTGATTCGTCAAATCTATTAACTAAACTCAAACATAATACAAAAAGTTTAAGGTTTGTTGGTTTTATACCACTATAAAATTGCTAAAGATTGAATAAATTTAAAGAATTTGAGATATAATTGAATAAAATTGTTCTTACTCGTCTAATAATTTAAATTTTAATTCAAAAAGTGATTGTTAAATGTAAATTAATTAATTAATTTTATTTTATAAGAATTTATTAATAAATTGATCAATTTTTAATTGTAAAAGTTATTAAAATAAATCAAATCGGATCAAAAAATTAAAAATTTAAGATTTTTAAGGTTAAACCGTTCAAATTGATTGAATTTTTTAATTATTGGATTTTTTAACTTGATCCATCAATTTTAATAATAAAAATTAGAATAAAATTATTATTTAATTTATTAAATAATTCGTATAATCATATGCAATTATACAAATTAAATGTTTTTATCTTTAAAAAATACTTAAAAGTAATAGAGAGGATGCTTCTGCTATTACAAATCTAACGTCGCATCGTCAACGTTAAATGCCCCCAAAAAAGCCTCTAACGATGACACGTGTCTAACACACTCTATTTCTTCAGTTTCATTTTGACCTTGTCTCTGCTTCCCATTTCTCTCCAAATTTGCGCCTCTCTAAATCTAATTCACGACCCAAACAACCCTAATCTGCGATCCAATGCCCAAAACCCAACCAAGTTCACCCATCGCTCCTCAATTTCGCAATAATTTGGAGAATTTAGAAGCTCGATCCTAAAAGCCCTTTCGGCGATCAATTTCGTATTTTCCTTTTTGTCTCTGATTCCAAAGAGGTACTGATTCAAATGCATCATCATCAAGACCATGAGTCCAATTCCTACAACATCATGACCACATCGTCGTGGCTCGACATTCGATTGTTCTACGTCCGGATCACGCCGTGCGTGATCGGAAGCGTGCCGGATCACCTCACGCTCCGCCACCTCCGTCGAGGGATCAACACTCCGCTGGAAATCAACGGCGCCACAATCCCCGCCGCCGATTCGCCGACCCTGATCCTGCGGCGAGACCGCGTCAACAAGGAGTCGTCGGAGGTGACGTATGTGAGCACCGACAGTGTCCGCGTCACCGGGGCGGTGGAATTCGAAGTGATGGAAAACAACAACGACCTGTTGCTTTGTGGGTCTTTGGAGAGAATTGAGTCTGCGTGGGGAAATGGGAGCTTGGGTCCCGAGAACGATTCGAAAACGGGTTGGTACATCGAGTGTTATATGGCGGCGTGTGTTGGTGAAGGCAAATCGGTGTTTTTCCAACCGAGAATGGGTGTGTCGGCTCCGGAGATTGAGGTTTATATTGCTGGTTGTTGTGGGGGTGTTCCTGTGATTTTGACGAAGACCATTTTGGTTAGTCCGAGGAGAAAATGTTCGAGACATGCGACCCTTGATGCGATTCCGGAGGATGATGAATTGGAGAAGGAGCAAAATAATGTAGGGAATAATGGGCTTGTTCGACATCGCAAAGTTCAGGTAAATGGTTATTGTTGTTTTATCTGTGTTCTTTATGCAGGAAAGAGGAATGCTTTGTATTAATCGTTCAATGGGTCTTTTGATTGAGGACGGTGATCTTGTGTCTTTGTATCGCGAAAAAAATGTGCTTGCTTGAAGTAGGCCATGCTAATGAAAAATATGATTGCTTGAAGTAGGCTTTGCTAATGAAAAATGTGCTTGCTTGAAGTAGGCTATGCTAATGAAGAGTTAATTTCAGTGGCGATTAAGTTTGTGAATTAATGCCATCAACTGTTTGAAACAATACCAGTATAGGAGACTTCGACTTTATGATGTGGATAAGAGACAAAATGAAGATAGATTAGCCATCTTTTTGTAATTGAGGGCCTTTAATCTGTACTTTCCTCAGCCAGTTAAATATGATTTCACTTTTTGTTCAGCTACTTGGGAATCTCCATGCTTGAAATGCAGTCACTCAGTTGGCTCCTTCTAGGTTCATTTAGTCAGTTATGCAAATGTGTTTTCTCCGATATAAAGCAGTCATCTTTGTCATTTGTCTAATACATGCGATATGCAGTTTTGTACATTTTGTTTTGCTTGTTTAGGAAGCTGGTAGTTCTCAATGCATTGATAAATGGTTTCTACTTTGATCTTTTGTGGCTCTGGAATGTGTTATGAACTTTCTATATTTTTCTATGCTGTTAGCCTGTTACTTTGCACGCATTAGCAACTCCCACTTGGAAGTCACAGTTCCGGTTGTACCAACTTGTTTATAACTATTTCAACATTTGTACAGAGTACGGACTCCGATAGTGAAGACTACAAGACAGATGGGAAGATTGAGGACCGATACTACCCTGATGATTTGTATTATGGTGAAGATGGCCAACTCTCATGGTTTAATGCTGGTGTTAGAGTTGGTGTTGGCATCGGTCTTGGAATGTGCCTCGGGATTGGAATTGGCGTTGGACTGATGATGCGATCGTATCAGGCTACCACTAGGAATTTCAGGAGGAGGTTCTTGTGATATGGGTCCTCTCTGGTGAATAAACTGTGATTATGGATCCAGAATAAGATTCAATATTTGTTACGGAGTGGAAGACTGCAAGATCGACTTTATAGCCAAGGAGTAATATCACATACAGTAATGTTGTTATCTGTTGAGCATGAGTTTTAGTGGTCGTTTAGAAGTTGTACAGCGTCTGAGTTTGGTAGTCATAAGATATTTACAGGCAAGGAAGTTGGCCTCAAGCTTCCCATCTTATCCTCACTGGTGAAAGTGCTGGTTGGGATCAAAGTTGGATGTGTTTATCTTTGCTTCAAACATATGAGCCAATGGAGGTGCAGAGATTTAGAGAAGAACAGACTTTGATAATTTGTGTGTGAGCCTGCAGAAGTTGAAGTACCTGGCAATGGCATGAGCTTGTTCGAGGGCCAGGATGCTTATTGCATATATATATATATATATATACACATTCTCGAGTCTTTTGGGAAGACCTTTTGTAACAGTTTTGCTTTCAAAGTACACCATTACTTCTTTTTCTCTTTTTTCTTTGCATTGAATTAATTTTTTGCAGTTCTAAAATAAGTGAAAGATCTTTCGAAGTCGAAGAGGTAGTAAGAATTATTTTTAATTAATTTTTATGTGCTTGAAATTTAAAATATTTTTAATTTTTATATAAAATTTAAAATAAGCATTTATTTTTGAAATAAAAATAAAAAGATTAAAAGTGAGATCATCAAATGGTGCTCACTTAACCAAACGAAGCTAAGGTTTGAATTCCAACATTGAGATTTAGGCCCTTCAACTAACATGCTTAATTATTACAAAACATGTTTCTTAAAATGAAAATATCTTATGGGAGTATATACTTTGTGCATGTTCGAACATTACAACAAAAGCAGGGACATATCTGGAACACAAAAGATGACATGAACAAGAAACATGGACAGGGTAAGAGAAGGGATCTGAGTCATCCGACTACTGATACAACGACAAAGTTGATATTTCAAGTTTGAACGTTCTCCTGAACCACGGGAGCAACCGAACGGGCATAACTAAAACCCCTCGGAAAATGCCCGTGTTTACAACATTAAACCCTAACCAACACTACAACCAGACTACACGGTGATGACCGGCGTCAATGTTCGATCCTCCGCCACAATGTCACGCCGTGACACCAACTCTTCTTCTCTTCCGTTAGTCGTTGCTCTCAACTGCATCGAGGATTGCGCCATCGAGCAAGAGTCCCTCGCCGGAGTCGCCTCCGTAGATCATGTCCCCCTCAGCCGCCTCTCCGATGGGAAGATCGAATCAGCTGCTGCCGTCCTCCTCCACTCCCTCTCCTACCTCCCACGCGCCGCTCAACGCCGCCTCCGCCCTTACCAGCTCATACTTTGCCTCGGCTCCGCCGACCGCTTAGTCGACTCGGCTTTGGCGTCCGACTTAGGGCTCCGGCTGGTACACGTGGACGCTTCTAGGGCTGAGGAGATCGCTGACACAGTTATGGCCTTGTTTTTGGGATTGCTTCGTCGGACGCATCTGCTCTCGCGCCACGAGCTCTCTGCCTCGGGTTGGTTGGGATCGGTGCAGCCGTTGTGTAGAGGCATGAGGAGGTGTAGAGGGCTTGTATTAGGGATCGTTGGTAGATCTGCTGCGGCTAAGTATTTGGCAATTAGGAGCTTGGCTTTTAAGATCAGTGTTCTCTACTTCGATGTAAGTTTTCTATTGTCACATTTCACCTCTTCAATGCCACATTGAACTGTCTGTTTGATTCTAAAGGACCAAGCTATTCTCTGTAATTGTGTTCCGCATGATGTTCCTGACTTGAGACCTAAGCATATGAGTTTTACAAGTCCAGTGTCTTAAGGGATTGAACAGTTTCTGTTGGGAAATGGTGAGAGGTGGAAGATGTTCTGTGCTTTCTGGTTCTGTTTATCACTCAATTGCTGTTTGTGGATTTTAAATTTTGAATTTTGCTCTTTGCTCTTGTAATTTGTCTCGAACGAGTTTTGTATGCATCTGGACTTGATTTTGATCATCTTCTTTCCCTGAACTATGGTGAAGCAGGTTAAAAGTGAAATTAGCATGTCATCTATAAAATTTCCACCTGCTGCTCGGAGAATGGATACTCTGAATGATTTACTAGCTGCAAGTGATCTTATCTCACTCCACTGTGCTTTAACGAACGAGACATTTCAGATTATAAATGCAGAATGTTTGCAGCATGTAAAACCAGGTATTTTGGTATTATGCTGTCGAGATCACAAAGAATTGTTAACTTACATTGATTTAATGTTGTACTGTCCCTCTGTCTTCCTTTAGGAGCATTTCTAGTGAATACAGGCAGCAGTCAGCTGCTTGATGATTGCGCTTTAAAGCATCTTCTAATTGATGGGACACTGGCTGGTTGTGCTTTGGATGGTGCTGAAGGGCCACAATGGATGGAAGCATGGGTAAGTTCAATAAGATGTTTTAATAATACTTCAAATGCTATGAGAATGGTTTCATTGGATGGTCTGAGGCCTGATAATGGAATATTTGATTCTCTATTTGTCAAATGTCATGTTTGCGCTTGGTACTATACATTGTATATCTGTTTGCATTATAATGCATCATTTGCTTACTAATTTAGGATTATCATATTTGCTTTAGGTAAAAGAGATGCCCAATGTACTGATACTTCCACGCAGTGCAGATTATAGTGAAGAAGTATGGATGGAAATAAGGGATAAGGCCATCTCTGTGTTGCAATCATTTTTCCTTGATGGGGTTATTCCTAAGGATGTCATCTCTGATGTGGAAGAGGCAGAAAGTGAAATAGGTGATGAAGATGAACATTACCCTAGAGAAGCAAAAGAGAGTGATTTACGTGGTTCAGTTGGTGAGCGGTTAACAGATGATATTCAGGGAAGCCCAGAAAGTTCTCAGAAAAAGGGTATCAATCAATCAACGCAATCTCCAAACCAGGCTCAGGGTTCTGGGTTGTCTCAAAATATGACTGGCAATTCTGAAGGAAGACGCGGTAGATCAGGTAAGAAGGCGAAAAAGAGACATGGCCGTCAAAAATCCCAGCATAAGTTAGATGTTCCTTCCCAAATAGGAAAAGAAAGTACCTCACATCGGGAAGATGACACTGGAATGAGTGGTACTGAACAAGTATTAAGTTCCAGCTCCCGGTTTGCTTCACCCGAAGATTCGAGAAGTAGGAAAACACCAATTGAGTCGATTCAAGAATCAACATCTGATCAGCTGTCAAGGTCAAGTAAGAAGCTTACAGAACGGTCTGGCGACATGCTGAAAGATGGGTGCGTTATAGCTTTATATGCAAGAGATCGCCCCGCATTTCATGTCGCCAGGCAAAGAGTTAAAGGTGGTGGCTGGTTCCTGGATCCCATGTCGAATGTGGCAAAAAGAGATCCTGCAGCCCAGTTCCTTCTTGTTTTTAGAAGCAAGGTTTGTCTTACAGAATTTGATTACTGTAAAGTGTTATTTTGATTTGTTGCCTTTCTGGCTTGATTATCTTTTCATGGGCAAATATTCTTCAGGACACAATAGGGTTGCGGTCTTTTGCTGCCGGTGGAAAGTTGTTGCAGGTACTTTATGTTAACAAAGACCGTCATACCATTCAACATACCCTGTGAAGTTTAAGAAATTAGTCATGCTAGAATGAATGTGAGACACATTTGTGTAAAAGTATCATTTGCCATCACTTTCCAAAGAAAGCACAGTGAATGGATGGATGTTCTGATTGGGGAATAATTACGAAATGCTATTGTATCATTTATAAGTTTTGTGGTTGCATATATGTTTTCATGTGAGCAGTTTAATCTGTTAGCTTTTACCAATAGTGATGGAAAAGGATTTCATTAAACATTTTCTGTTCGTGCAAGCTAGTAAAGGTCAATTGAATTTGATATCACTGCTTTATTACGAGGATCTAATTGCATATTATAATTGTCAAAGCAACAAAAATAAGTTTGGGTTTTGGGCATTTATCTATGCAACTGTACCATGTAACTTTCTACAAGGTATTCTGTGCAAATTATGTCCTATGAATTCTGTGGTGTGGTTGATTATAGAGTCGTTGCATCATAGGGACTAAATGCAATACTTACAGCTGCTTAGCTTTGAGGTGACTTTTGTGTTGAAATTGCAGATTAATAGAAAAATGGAGTTTGTGTTTGCTAGTCACAGCTTTGATGTTTGGGAGAGTTGGATGTTTGAAGGCTCTTTAGAGGAGTGTAGGCTGGTTAATTGTAGAAATCCTTTGGTAAGTTTGTTTCTTCTTTTTGAGTCTGTGTTCAGCATTCACTACTATTTGACAGGCATAAGCATTCATCATCATATTGTCACTGCAGAAGTGACTATACTTCATACTTAATACTGGGAATAAAGTCATCTTTTGGATTTAATTCTTGGACATGAACAGAAATATGATGTTCAAACAAATCCATCAATCATCATCTAAAATGGCCCTTTATGATGTTTCTTATCCCCAAACATAACCTTCTTAACTACAAACTGCAGGCTGTTTTGGATGTTCGTGTAGAGATTCTGGCAACCGTTGGAGAAGATGATGGGGTCACTCGATGGCTCGATTAGGTCCTGAGAGTTCAGGCTGCCGAGAACCTAACGATTTTCCTGTCTTTTTTTTTTCATTCCTTTGAGGTTGGTTTTTCATCAAAACAATTTGACCTCTCTTTAACTTCAGTCTTGTTTCTTTCCTCTTCCTTTTTATTTACTCCTTTTTCTTTGAAATGCTACCAGGATGTAACCATTCAATGGTTTGCCTTTGTTTGCCGCGTGATTGATGAAATGTTGGAGGTACTTTAACCTGTATGAGCAAAATCTGCGAGTTGTTTATTGAATGGAACGAATGATTCTTCTCTTAATCTCCACTTCAGTTTGTCATGTTCAAAGAAAATACTGTTTTTTGCCCATGTTGATCATATCATGTTCATTCCTGTCCTTGTAAATTTGTCCTTCGATCTTAGCTGTTCCTGTTCGTAGGGTCGTCAAATTCATGTAAAGAAGACTTCAACCAGCACACAAGTCTGTCGGATCTTAACGGGGTTGCTTCGATGTAATCGATAAAATAAAGCTAAACAGGCTTCGTCTATGGTCTTAAAATATCAATACCTAACCAAAACAGAAGCTTCGGGTGTGCAACAACAGCTTTCACTCTCATTTCTCACTAGTCTCCCACTTTATTGGTTTTGTGCTTGGCTTGAAATTGAGGAACTTTCTCGCGCACTCAAGCTTTTTCGTTGCTTCCTAGGACGATTTCGGAAATAGTTTATGCTTTAAATGTCTAAAGTAATTATTAGGATTAAAGATTTAACATTTTTTAGAGTTAACTCTTAAAGTTTGAAATGATATAGTTAACTATTTCGCAATCCTTGGTCCAGGCATGTGATAATGTTAGTGAATATATAAATATATAAAATTAATTAAGTTGAGCTTGCATAACAGTTTAAATTATTCTGTTGAAATTGTCATTTAATATAGTATTAGAGCTTTTGCGACGAGCCTGTAGTTGAAAGGGTTTTTAATTGAAGAGGGTATCTTAGTAAATATATAAAATCAATTAAGTTAATCTCATATAACAATTTAAATTATTGTGATAAAACAGCCATTTAATAGACAATAATTGAAATTTAAGATACGAGACGTTTACATAAATCGGGAAAGACTTTTTGTTATGATTCTTAAACTCGTAAAATATTTTATATTATGAGTTTTTAGTTTATACATCAGTCAATTGTTAAATATATTTAAAATAATTACATAATTGAATTACTTACTAAATCATATTAATTAATTTTTATTTGCATAAAAATCTTTTATAAGACCAATCCAAATTTAGCATAAAACAACCGTTCTTATTGACTCTCACCACTAGAAGTTCTGCCTGCTCGTAGGAAAATTAGACTTATACCGTATAAAAGTCAATCCAATTGATCACACACTCCTCAATCAGGACTTTTAATCTGCCACGTGCCGGGTCACGGATGACCGGAGTCTAAATCAATACGGTGCGATCGCGACACTTGTACGACGTGAAACCAAACAGGTAAGATTAGTTTCGTCCCGAATCCCACCTCCTCTTCCTCTCTCTATATATAGTCCTCTCTCGACCCTTCGTGGTTAATCCAACTCGCTCACTTTCTCTCTGAACTCTTCAAGGTATATGTGAGTTATTGCCGAACCAAAGCTTAGAACTGAACAAGTTAGTAACTGAACCCGTTTCAGTGAAGGCGGTTTGATCCGATGTATATGGGGTTTTCGGGTTTGGATTCTCTGCAACCGGTAGCAACAGCCAGTTCTGATCCTGCTACTACTAGTCCTGCTGCTGCGATAAACGGCGTTATGCTGACGGGTAGTTATAACGCGACGAGTACAGCTGAAGCTAATACGATGTCGTTCCTGGAGGATCCAAATAGTAAAAAGGCACGGAAACCGTATACTATTACCAAGTCTAGAGAGAGCTGGACAGAACAGGAGCACGACAAGTTTCTAGAAGCTCTTCAACTGTGAGTTATTTTATTTTATTTTTGGATTTTCATTTCTGTTTTGGTTTGGTGTGTTGTGGTGCGTTTGTTTGTGGAGGAGATTGAATTTGAGAGATTTATGGAAATGGAATTTCGGAATTCGAGTTTCTGTTTTTGATTTGGCGGTGAAATATGAGCTGAGGTTTGAATTATTGATTTGGATGCTTTTGTTTTTAATTTTTATTCTTAGTTTGATTTTATGATTCATCCAACAATTGCCGATAAATGAGAAATGGAACAATTTCACGGATTGTTAATTTTTTATTTCTATTTAAATATTTGTTTTATTTGGCCAAAAGAGCAAGTTTTAGGTGTTAGGTGGTTGTTTTTAGACTACCAAGTTCTAAAATGAATTTATGTGATTGCTGTTTATGGAAATTTAAATATACTTAAAAAGTATTATTTTGGATTGTAATTGAAATTTGAGTTGCTTCCCTGTAAGGGGGGGTTTCCAAGCACGGTTCATAGTAGCAAAGAAGCAATTAGGTATTAAAAGCTGTCTTCACAAATAATTTTTCTTGTTGCATGCATCAGCATTTTAATTTAACTTCTGTTCTTGTTTTGTTCCTGGTACAGGTTTGATCGTGATTGGAAGAAAATTGAAGCATTTGTTGGGACAAAGACAGTCATCCAGGTGCTTTTTAACTTCTAAATTTTCAAGCTTTTCAGATATAGGCATTGAATGGTGGCCAGGTTATTCGTTTGTAATTTCCAGGTCCTTTAAGTAAGAATTTGGGTTTAGCAGGTTTTTTTTTTTTGGTTGCTTGACGTTTATTATTTTATATCCGATGATTATGTGAGGCTCCATTTCAAATTAGGTTTATATTGTTTGATTAATAGATGGATGATCTGAAGAAATTTGCTGGTGAGAAACATAGGAGTCATCTTCTGTGGGTTTCATAATCGGCAAAAGCTTATAAAATGGTAAAGATGATTTTTGTTACATACTTAGAGAAGAATAATGAAATGATTGAATAGATATATTTGAACATGCTATGTATATTCCTGTTTATCACATTGCAAAAAGTTTGTAACAGATTTTTGCTTTCTCTTTTATTTTTCTTATTTTGGTTTATATTTAATCGCCCATTATACAGCTATTAAATTATCACAGAACGCAGATCAATTCTGTTAAGAGTGTTATGCTAAGTGATGCTATTTGCAGATCCGTAGCCATGCGCAGAAGTACTTTCTGAAGGTTCAGAAGAATGGGACAAGTGAACATGTTCCTCCGCCTAGACCCAAAAGAAAAGCATCACATCCATATCCGCAGAAGGCTCCAAAAAGTGGTTAGTCTTGCCCACCTTACCTCCTTTTTGCATTTGGGGAATAGAGAAAAAAGGAAGAAGAGGGGGACTAACCAGGACTTATTTTCATTTCATATTAACACTTGGTTATTGGTGACTATTGCAGCTTTAGTGGCATCCCCCGAATCTGGGCCGTTCCGAACTTCAACTGCTTCACTTGACCCATTATATATTCACAGAACAGATTCGTCGCCAGTGGTTGCGGATCCAATAACAAGAGGCGCTGTATCTTCTTGGGGTTTTGACTCAGCAATGTCTTTCACGATGTCACAAGTGACAAAAAGTATTGCTAGTCCCTATATATCTCTAAATAATTTTTTTCGCGACTGGCTCCATTCTCTTGAGAGATGTTGACGATGTTTTAT
>JANITX010000004.1:4540702-4550821 GCA_027564395.1 Erythroxylum ulei | reverse complement strand
ATTTAATTATATTTTAAAATTTTAATTATATTTAATTTTTATCTGATTTTATGACTGTCTGATATAAATTGAACCTCTTGTCTTATCAGTTTAACTTCTGGTTTTATTTTTAAAATGCTGGTTATAAATATTAAAGAAATAATTAAAATTTACTGTATTAATATAAATATTAATGAAATTAAAAAGCGACTAAAATAAATGCTAAATACAATATTAAAAATAATATTATCAATCAATAAATAAAAGTGTATATTAAAAATTCGGAATTTATATAATAATATTGCAAAAATATTTTTATTTATATTTTTAAATCGTTACAATCCCATAAAATATAAGGTTTAATTTGTAAAGTTTTAAAATTCATAAATAGCATCTTTTAATAGCATCAAACAAGCTGAGTCCTTCCTTTTCTTCTCCAGCTCTAGAGAGAGAGAGAGCTAGAGTTCTTCTTAGTAATGGCACAGAGGCCTTGAGCTCTTGATTGGAAACAATGTCCATGTTCGACGCAGCTCTCGTGAGCACGGAGCTCTCGAAACGAACCTCAATCTTCGGACTGAGACTCTGGGTGGTGATCGGAATCTTACTGGGTTCATTTATAGTCTTGGCTCTGTTCCTCCTCTCTCTGTGGCTAACTTCTCGCAGCAAAAGACACAAACCAAAACACATTCACTCAACTACAAAGACTATGCCTCCAATATCCAAAGAAATCCAGGAGGTCGCGTTCGTGGACAATGAAAATCACAAGCACATCAACCAGCACGCGCCTCAGTTGCAGGAGATTCAGGTGGATGCGGGGAAGACGGAGCACCCCGTGGTGTTCTCCACCAGGGAGAGCAGAGGGGCGTGCGAGACCAACACGGCATCAATTGGGAGCGCGAATGCGAGGCCAGAGGTGTCGCATCTTGGATGGGGCCGCGGGTACACTTTGAGAGAGCTGGAGGCTGCCACTAATGGATTCTGTCTAGAGAATGTGATTGGTGAAGGCGGTTATGGCATCGTTTACCGTGGCATTCTTGGTGATAGTACTAGAATCGCTGTTAAGAACTTATTCAATAACAGGTTTTCTTTTTTCATTTTGATTTTACTCTATTGAATCGTTGTTTACGTTCTTTTCACTACCCGTTTTCAAAATATTCAATACAAGTGAATAATCATTCAGGGGTCAAGCTGAAAAGGAATTCAAAGTGGAAGTGGATGCGATTGGACGAGTTCGACACAAGAATCTTGTGCGGTTGCTTGGATACTGTGAGGAGGGAGCTTACAGGTTGGTATTTGAGATTGATCTTGTTGATTTGTCGAGACAAAAGCTGGTAAAATTGTTTTCTGTGTGCATGTTTATTGTGTAGGATGCTAGTCTATGAGTACATTGACAATGGTAACCTGGAACAATGGCTTCACGGTGATGTTGGGGAGATCAGTCCTCTAAAATGGGATATTCGTATGAATATTATTCTGGGAACTGCTAAAGGGTATGTATGCTCAATACCTTGTAATTCTTTGATTTAGGTCAATTCTACCAAGTTGTGTATGATATATGTTCGCTTTATTTCCAGATTGGCGTATCTTCACGAGGGTCTGGAACCAAAGGTTGTACATCGAGATGTAAAAGCTAGCAACATACTCCTTGATCGCCAGTGGAACCCAAAGATTTCTGATTTTGGACTTGCCAAGCTATTATGTTCTGAGAGAAGCCATGTCACTACACGAGTGATGGGAACATTTGGGTAAGTTCATCTCTTCATTTCGAGTTTGACTCTGATTTTCCGTCCCGATATGGAGTTGTTCATCATTAGATCGAGCTCAAATTTGGTTTGCGAATTCCTGAGATGATGCCTTATAATCTAAACAGGGGAAATTTTATTATCATTTTAATTCTTTCTATTCCATTCATGATGATGATGCTACTACCATAGTACATACAATTGCATGGAAACATTTGTTGGAGCTTTATGATTTAAGGAAGAAAGTTGTCTTCTTTGCTTGATCTCCAGATATGTTGCACCAGAATATGCTTGCACTGGTATGCTGAACGAGAAAAGTGATATCTATAGTTTTGGCATACTTGTCATGGAGGCAATAACTGGAAGAAGCCCGGTTGATTATAATCGACCAAAAGCAGAGGTTAGTATTAGTATTAGTATTAGTACTGTATTAGAAACTGATGTGCTGATCATTATTGCCTACTTTAACTTTGTTTGTGTAAATAATTGCAGGTTAATATGGTAGATTGGCTCAAATCCATGGTTAGTAATAGAAAATCAGAGGAAGTGATTGATCCTAAGTTGCCTGAAATGCCTGCTTCAAAAGCCCTTAAACGCATTTTATTGGTTGCTCTTCGATGCATTGACCCTGACGCAACTAAGAGACCTAAAATGTGGCAAGTGATCCACATGCTTGAGGCAGATGACTTGCTGTCTCGTGATGTATGTATCATTTCTTCCGAAGACTGCAATGTATTTTTGATAAAAGAACAAACAAAAGCCTCTATTAGTTCTTCTGTTCTCTTGAGTTGAAATAGCTCTGCTCCTTATTTTTCAGGAACAGCAAGTAGTCAGAGAAGCTTCAATCTTGAGCCATGATTATGAATAAGAGAATCATGACGTTGCAAGATTAGGTGATGATGAATTCAATGAAGGGACTTCGGATAAAAGTCAAGATGAAGATGATAGATGGAGATAGCATTAGGTGACTATTAAGTTTCAAGTCTCTTAAGTTATTGATGCACCAATTGTGTTCCTCCTTTTCTGGTACATATTTTAGGGTGCTTGTTCTATCAACAACAACCCAGTAAAAATTTCGATGAATGTCATGTCTTTAACTAATAAAAAGACTGTTTACGAATTATTGTGTCTTCTATAAGAAACTATAATCTTCATGTATTTTCATATACCTCTTCCTTTCATTTCATCTCAACCGTAAAATCGAACCGATGTATTTATCATCTATATAAAGCATTATTTTTATGCTTTTTTCGTCTACTGTCATTTATCCCTAAGAAGTTCTTCCTTCTTCTTTTTTCCCCTATATCCATGGAATTCATAGTTACCATATTTCAAGTAAATCATCATATGCATATAATAACCCCCTAAATTATGTGATTCTGAGTAAATTATTCCATGAGTTTGTGTCTAGTACTTAAATGAAGAGTGCTCTTAATCAATAATTTAAGTACTCTTAATCAATCTTCGTTTGGAAGATTGAATTGAATTTTTAAGTCAATCACTTTATTAGTCTCTCGAGGGTGAGTGTTGGAATAACTAGTAAAGTTGCTACTTTGTAATTATGAAGTCACAAAAATAATCTTTTTGTAAAAATATAAAGGAAAGGTTGCGTATAATATGAATGATAAGGATTTTAGGAGAGCCACACCTCAAAAGCTAGCTTATGAGGGTAGAGAGCCCAAAGTTCTTATAAATCCCACATCAATTTTGTATTTAACCAATATGGGATTCAAGTCTCATATCTTGCAATTAGATCAGACCGTAACATTTGTCCCCCCATAAGGACCAATGTCCTCATTGGTCACGACCATGTTGGTCACGGCTGACACTTTTAGGTCACCACTCCATGGGCCACCACTATGAGATCCTTGTTGGTCACGGCCACGTTGGTCACGGTTGGCACTCCCATGCCACCACTCCGTGGGCCACCACTCCAAGGCCCGACTCTGATACCAATTGATAAGGACTTTAGGAGAGCCACATCTCAAAAGTTAGCTTATGAGGGTAGAGAGCCCAAAGTTCTTATAAATCTCACATCAATTTTGTATTTAACCAATATGGGATTCAAGTCCCATACCTTGCAATTAGATCAGACCGTAACAATGAACCTCTCTAGACTCTCACAAAGCATAGAGTCTTATGTATTAGATACGTTAGTTTTGACTTTATTAGTCTATGACTCAAGAATTGAGTGGCAAATTCAACCCAAATGATAGCATATTTCCATTCTTGACCAACTGAGTTACAGCTTTTCTCAACTTCTGGAATTCTTGATAAATTCAACCCAAATGACAGCATATCTCCGTTCTTAACCAATTGAGTTTCAGTTTTTCTCAACTTCTTGCATTGAATGACTATTAAGAAAGATTGTGTGTCTATTTTAGTTGTAATTTTGCAAAAGTCATTCAGTGTAACTCAACATCATTGCTAGCTTGCAACAATTGGATTGTTTTAGGGAAAATGGACCTACATCTTTTGTAGCAAATGCAGTAATCCATCCATGTTCCACCTCATCTATTCACGTGAGTGGGTCTATTTCCTTGTTGTCGTGGCTTTGACATTTCTCCCTTAATGACAGAACATACCTTACCCGTCACAATTCATCAGCATTTGGCGTATTCATAACGATCTGGCTTTGGATGTATATGCCCATTTCTTAGCTTACAGGTTGGTTTGGTTGGTTTCTTTGTTCGCTGAAGACTTAAGGTCACTATCAGAAGTTTCAGGTGACCACTTTCTCTTCTCTTTGATCTTAAACTGAATATATTACAAATGTGAAAAATAATAGGCAACACCCATCTTTTTGGTTTTTCCGTGTTCTGCTCGAATCCTTCATTTCGAAGGAAACCAAATTTGATTGGGATCTTCACATTACATCATTTCTTGTTGATACTTGGACTTCAAATGTCCTCCTTTTTTATTTGCTGTTGAACTTATACTTGCCTCCTTTGCGGTTTACTCTAATGATTAACAAACGAACCAATCTTTTCAATTTAACAGTACAAATTTTAAACCAATTATTTTTTCAATTCGATTTTTAATTTAATTTTCTTTAATAATTTTTTTAACAATTAAATAAATTATTAATTAATCAATCAATTTTTATAAATTAATCTGTTTTATAAACTAAAATAAATCAATTAATTTTTATTTATTAGTCTTCTTTTTTAATTAATTTCAAAATTTTCGATCGATAAAGACAATCTCCTTCAATTATATTTTATATTCCTTAATTTTATTTATTTAATCAATTTTATGATAATTTAATACCAGTTAAATCTTTTAAATCTTAAACTTCTTATCTTTTACGGTTTAACTTCAGGTTCGATTTTTAAAATATTGATGTGCTCAATTGTATAATTTTGTTAATTATTAAAAATTAATAAAATTACAATAATTGGAATATCGTATTCAAATTTTAGAAATTTATTGAGAATTTTTTAAGTCTTAAAGATTTTTAAATTCTTTAAATTTGAGTTGTAAATATAATTTAAATTGATCTCTTTATTCAACAATCAATTTATTTTAATTTATAAGTAATTATGCGTTTAAGATAATTTGATTAATATTTACTTAATAAATATTTTTTTGCTAAAAAAGAAAGTGTATAAAATGCATGTATTTTAACGAATAATTGTTAATAAAAAATTAAAATACAAAATTTTCTTTCTTAAATAAATATTTTATTGTCAAATCAGGATTAAATTGATTCTAAGAAATATTATATACCTGGTTTGTTTCCTTTTTTTGGATCAAGCTATGTTTATTATTTGTTATTTCAAATTTATATGGATTTGTTTGGGATTCTTCAATTACTTGGAAACAACCTCTCTATAAGTTAAGAATAAAGTTATGTATTATTATACTCCTCCAAACTCTGCAGTGGAATTCCTACTTAATGTTGCTGTTGTTATGATACAGATCAAAATAAATAATTTTGATTTATTTATAAAATATATAAATTAATAAATTAAAATTTTTTATGAACACATGTTTTTTTTAATAAATATATGATCATTTTGTAAATATGTCTTTTTTGAGAAATCAATTAAACTATATATATTGTTCTTTGTACATCACCATCTAGAAAGTTCCTTCCTCCCCTCACATTTTTAATGTGTATATATTTAAATACGTATACGAATTAATTAAGTCCCATACGTATATATCAGTTCAGACATGGCGTACTCCGACAAGTCGTTTGGTTCATCTGTGTACTCTAATACAAGTTAAAGCCCATGGGTAATCTGAGTTCATATCTTCTGTCCAATACTATGGTATTTTATTATGTCTAATAAATCTCAGCTATTTATTTATGTAGGTCCCATATAAATTTTGTGTGAATTCCATAAAATAAATAGTTGAGATTTTATGAGACAGAATAAGATAGAGTAATATTGAACAGAGAATCTTATAGAGTGATCTAGCCCTAACGGGAGACGGTCAACCCCATTCTTTATTGGTGGGAACGCGTGTACAATATAGTCATCCTTATCCCATGAAAGTTAACTTTCCTCGCAGTTTCCCTTCCTCCATTCAATTGTTTCCACGTGTGGTGCCTGTGACTATCTTTTTCTAACAGTCGGTGACTCGCGCTTTGTCTATCCCATTCTGTAAAGAAAGCGACGAAGAACACCTAATCACAAGCTGTCTTTAAGCAACGGTTCAATTTTCCCGTGTCTGGAACTTTCAAGGACTGTTCCAGGTACGAATCTCTCAGCACTTTTTTTATCTCTTTTTTTATTCTTATGTAATGTTAAATAGGTCAAAGATATTGTCTGTCTTTGCAAAGTGAAGATCGGCGGCTGTTTTCGATCGTTGATTAGTGTTAGATTTCAGGTTTTTGTAATTGTACTGGGCTGAGTTTTGACGTGCGAATTCTCGCCAATAATCTCAGTGTAGTACGTGAATTTAGCATTTAGGTAAGGTGGTATCAATTGTTTTGTTGTACTTGATTGTTCTTTAAATGGTTCTTGGTTAAATTGATTGAAAATGTATTAAGGTTTGATTTGATGATCATTTATTTCTGAAATTATGTTGAACCCTTCTTGGTGGATGAGATAAGGGGAGATAATTTCAAAGTTTTTTTTTTGGTTGCATGATGTTTTACGTACTATTTGGTTTTGGAGATTATAGATATGGCACAACTTTTCTGTGATGGTATTATGAACAGTGTAACAATTTCGTTGTTAAGTTCGTCTTGTTGACCAGCTGTTGGTCTAGGTTTTGTGATTTCTTATACTGGGCTTTGCAAGTATATTGTACTGAATCTATTGCTGGTATTTTCGTTTTTGATGTTTTGAGTCGAGATTTTGTTGAATTTGTTTTGCATGTATGTTATACGCAAGCTATTCTAATAATTTTTTTTAAACATCTTGTAGTGAATAAGCAAATGAGTCGGCCACAGAATCCTCACCGCTCATTTTTTCCATTTGGAAATCCTTTTCGAATAATATCACCAAAGAGCTCTCAGCTGCCCCCTAGGCTTGTCTCTCTATTGATAGCTTTTGAGGAAAAATTGGCTGAGAGGTTGAAAAAGCTCAATCCAGAAAACAAAGATGATGTTCTTAGCTTGACATGGATGAAATCAGCTATGGAATCACTTTGTGAAACTCATACCGACATAAAAACTCTTATTACAGATCTTGAGCTTCCTGTGACTGATTGGAACGAGAAGTGGATAGATGTGTACTTGGACATCAGTGTGAATTTGCTTGATATTTGCATTGCTTTTAGCTCTGAGATCACGCGACTCAACCAGGGCCATCTCTTGCTTCACTGTGGTCTGCATAATTTGGAATCCAATGCATCAGAACGGTATACGCGGGCATGTTCTTCCCTTGATAAATGGAGACATCACATTTCTTTAAAAAATCCAAGAGTTCAGAATGTTTTCACAATATTGCATCGTCTTGTTGAGTCAATTGATCTGCCAAAGGTTAAGAACTCAGCCAAAGGAAAAGTATTGATGCGTGCGATGTATGGAGTTAAAGTAGAGACTATGTTTGTGTGTAGCATCTTGGCTGCAGCCTTCGCGGTTTCTTCAAAGAATTTGTTAGATTTGGAAATTCCTGATACAGTCCTGTGGTCCCAGGTATATTCTGCTTTGCAAAGTAATGTGAATGGGAGAATTAAGGACATGTCTTCCAATGAACGATTTACGATGTTGAAGGAATTGGATTCTGTTGATGCATTGGTGAAGAAGGTGTCTTCCATGATCCAAGATGGGTTGGAGCCCACTGAAGAGGAGAAAATTCAGAATTCCATTTCAGAGCTGAAAAAGGCATCCGAGGAACTTTCTCGGGGACTAGATTTTCTTTCAAAGGAAGTGGATGGATTTTTTAAAATAGTTTTAACCGGTCGTGATACTTTGCTTTGTAATTTGAGAGCCAATGCTAATGTTACTGACCCTATGGTAGGGCATAATGTAGAAGAGCAAGCTGTGAAATGATATGTTGAGTTAATTGTTCATCTATATACCAATACTTTGGGAGTAAGGTGTTTTCTTACCGATAATATATTGCATATCTTACTTTGTTCTGTGTGTTGTGGTGTATATTACAGTGCTTTATTACTGGTCTGTACAAGTGTAATTGTACCGTGTAATGTTGACAAATATACTAAGGTTCTCTGTTACGCTGTTGCTGTAATGAATCTGTTTATGTCAAATACTCATATAGCTATTTGCTCTTCAGATTGTCTAGACGTTGTCAACAGTGTTTATATACATTGACATGTTTCTTTGTTGATGATATCGGTATCGAAATTTGACAATGAAGTCTCTCCAGTCTGAGTCTGAGTTTCTTCTCACTGGTAATCAACAGATGCACGATTATCCTCCTTGGGTCTGCTTCTACTTTCGGTGCAAGAAGTTTGATATTTACTAAGACGAGTTAAGCAAACACATTTTTGGAATGTTAATTGCATCTGGTTGGATGTCCTGTTTCTTCATGCAACGTACATGTCTATGTCCTTGTGTATGGCCTAACTTTGTTAGTTTGCATTTACTAGATGTTCTGGGAAGAAATCCGGTTTTTGATGCTGTAAGAAGGAAGTTTCTTCTCTTGAATTGAAAATTTCCCGTGGTAAGCCGTAAGCATCTTAAAGTCCCCTTTTTCTCTATCTCAATTTAATGTCCGACAACATGTTTCTTTATAGTTTTATACTATACAGAATCTGTATTTTGGACGCAATAATATAGCTTTATGAGTAATGGAGTTTGCCTTTGCTTGTGAAGGAAGAAGTGTAATTCCTAGCTTTTTTCAGGTTTTGGTGCTTGAACTTGACCATTCTTATATCCCATTCCCATGCATCTGTGTGGCCAACATCTGATAGATAGTGGGATGCTAGTGGAACGATGAATAGAGTTTTTTTTTTTTTTCCTGGTTTCATGTACCACTTGAGTTGATTGAGAATCTAACCTAAAATTGGTGCGGTTTTTGCTTAACTTCTGGGCCGTGATTACCAACTTATGTTGTTCCAACTCTGTTTCAGTCTATTTCATCCACATATTTATGTATACTAGTACTGTTCCAATTATGTTTCAGTCTATCTCATTCACACATTTATGTGAGTTTCAAATCTCACATAAATGTGTGGATCTACATAAATATATGGATAAGATAGACTGAAACAGAGTTAGAATAGCACAAATGACACAAGTGATTTTATTTGCAACTTATAAGGCTTGAATCCATAATACGTGAATGAAATGGATTGAAATAGAATCGGAATAACACAAGTGACAATGATGATCTCATTTGCAACTTACGAGGCTTGAATGGATGGATTCAATTCAAGTTATTATTATTATTATTATTATTTTTTGAAAACAACGACAATACAAGAAAAGCGAAACAAACACACAAGCAGGCGGCTAGTGCGCTACTCGGTGTTACATAATGCCTAGCTTGTCCTGTTGAAGCCTACGAGGATTCAATTCAAGTTATTAGTTCAAGCATACTTCGCGATAACATTTCACAAGCAAAGGGTATTCATTGGGCCACGTTTCATAATAATAGGGATGACGATATCGAGCCCACTTCAAAATGATGTTATTTTAATATAATTTATTAAAATTGTATTATGTTGGTTAATATATTATTTAATTCAAAAAAAATGACTTTTATAAAATGAGTTATAACTAATGGTTTAAAAATTAGACTGAAAATTAAATAGGTAAAATAAAAATTTAAGATTTAAAAAATTTAATCAGTATTAATTTTTTATAAAAATGGTTAAAAAGTAAAGAAAATCACAATTTAAAACATAATTGAAGAAAATCTTTATTCTAAAAATTAGAATCTTAAATAAAAATTAATTCGTTTATAAAAATTGGTTAGCTTATAAAATTAATATGTTAATTAATAAATTAATTATTTTTTAATAATAAAAATTA
>JANITX010000004.1:4510299-4520416 GCA_027564395.1 Erythroxylum ulei | reverse complement strand
TTCTCTTGTAATAGGCTATATATGGCCATATGTTTTCTATTCAATACTACAGTGGAAATTATTCCCACTTTCGTACAAGGTACAAATACACAAAGTTTCTGAGTAACAAGTTTTTTGGAAATCCAATCAGACACATGAATAGCAATCTGGCACAGCTTTAAAAGCTCAGTTGGCATTAAGATGAAACACAAACCTGCAGTCTGAACATGGAAAGTTTACTCGAATCTGATTCAATGTGATTTTACTTTTTTTACAAGAGAATGCAATTCTTCATAGTTCCAATGCAGAGTCATTCACAAACAGCTTTAACCAATTGTTAACACCATAGCAACAGATTTCAATCATCCAATGAAACTTGATGAACAGCTAAGCAACCAACTTTTTTATCAAAAAAGAAACTGAAATAGGACAACAGAAAGGAAATTTCACCATATGTTTGAGATTGAATCCAAGAGTCAACTCTGCAAAAGAACTTTCTACTCTAGACAAGAAACAGTAAGGAGCTTCCGTTTCCAAAAAAACTTTCGGGTTCAGCTTCAGCATATTTGCAATGTCATTTGATATATGTGGTATCTTGTCCAAATCATCTACTGTTAAGGGAATTTTTACGACCATGGCATGGCATTGAGCACGTGACTTATTCACAATTACCTGCAAATTTTGAATAGAAGACATCAAAGATTTCTGATAGCTTGACCTTATTAACACATGTTGTAATAGCTGTTACTTGTTGACATTGTCTTCTGGTGTATTGTTATTCACTTCCTTAATTTATGGTTTGTTTTAGATTTGTTTTAGTTTGAGTTTATCTCCACTTTTGTAGGAGCTTTTACAGAAATTCTGTTGCAACTCTTGTGTATATATTTCTTCTCTTTAATTGAATACAATCATCCTTTTCAACTCATATTCTGTTTTTGTTTATAGACCTAACATTAAGTAACAAGCACATATCAAGAGTGCTATTTGAACATCCTATAACCAAAATTACAGCCCCCTAGTTAGGAACAATCATATTATGTGCATGTTTGCATTTCTGGATGCTCCTGTCCACATGCATTCATGCATAAGGCCACAAAATCATTGCATGCGCCAACAAACACGGGTAAGTCATAAAGAGAAGTGGGGGAGAGAGAGAGAGAGAGGCCCTGGCAAATGATGAACATATTTGGATTTAAATTAGACAGAAACAATTATATCCTCTCAGGATACCAAGAAATTGGTATCTCATGATTCGTACTGATCACACATGACAGTGCCAGGATAGCTAGTTTCATTATAGTTGTGTCTCCAATATCCGGAGAAAACGTTGATTGAGAACAGTGTCAGAGGATGAAGATTTTAAGGTTCCAGGTAGATAAGGTTATAAATACGATTACATCATTATTGTGTAATTAAGGTGAATATGATAGTTTAGAAAAGTTTACCTGACTAGAAAACAACGAATTTGGAACTAAGACAGGAAACTTTTCAGCATTGAGTAATGATGTGGTGGTAAGTCCCATTTCAACCACCTGACCTTCTATAGATCCAGCCTACAATCAAAAAGGTTTAGTGACTTCAAATGGATAAGAAAGAAAACCATAATAGAATCATTGATTAATACAGCATAGAATAAATATTTATAAGCCTTGACTTATTGAGATCTTAAAAGGCAAAGTAACTTCTCTGATTTATCACCACAGACACAAGAAATATAAATGAATGCGGAACTGCAAAAGCAACACAGTTACACTATTCTGAAGAGTCATGAAGAGAAAATGTAAAGTATTAAAAGACCCACTGGTCATGTTGCTTTCAAGCTTCTCTGATTGGATATAGGTGCATCGTCTGTGGTTGCCACCTAAGAATAAGCCATAATCACTGACATATGTAAAAACTAAAACCATGAACATAGAAAATGTTCAGTAATCAGTAATACACAACAAGCTTAGAAAAAAAAATGTATAAATTCAATTCTAGAAAACAGATTCTATTCTCATATCAAGACAATCAATACATTCTTCAGTGGAAACAATCATTACATACTAAGAAGAAATACACCATAATGCAGTAAATTGATAACTATAGATCATAACAATCAGAAGAATGAAATATTTAACCAAACTATAATAATGACATGTTGAATATACCTTTATTCTATCCCCCAAAGAAAAAGGTTTTGAAAACTGCATCGACAATCCACTAAGCACATTTCCAAGAACCTCTCTTGCAGCAAATGCAGTAGCTACACCTGTAGGAGATTATAGCAACAATCTGATGTCTGCATTTATCACAATTGCACACTTAAGCAGACTTCTACTTCGGGCAAGAAACCTATTTAAGGTAACCATGCACCAACATGCTTGCCGAGGTCCAGCCTCCAGCATGGAAGTTATGTAAAAAAAGAAATCACATAACAGTTTATTATTTCATTATGGAAATTATCTATCCTTTATGAATATCCAAAAATAGATAAGGATATTCAACAATTCTAACACTCACCTCCAATTCCACCTACAGTTAAAATTGATTGCACAGCTACCCCACATGCCTCAGCAAGAGCCATGAGCCCAATGACAGAGAGACCAACAGAAGAAAGTCTATCAAGAGTTACAATCTTCTCCCGATCAAGCCCTACTAAACTCTGGGTTGTTAATAGTCGACTTAACACATTTTTTTTCGCCCGGTGCAGAAACCACACAAATGAAATAATGATTGCACCCCTCCAGACCTGTGTGATGTATTGTGATGCGACAGAAGTTGGTGCCACCATCATGGCACTGCAAGACAAATCTAGCAGGTATTAGTCATATGCTGGGAAGTAGGCAAGAATAAGAAAAACAAAGTCAATCGCTCCAGTTCGAATCACAAACATTTGTGTAAATGCCATGAAAGTGATTAGATATCGCACAGGATCCTCTAAAGCACCCCAAAAGCTTTTCTTGTACGGAACTTGCTCCACAGACATACTTCTAGATAACAAGGCAGCAGGAGTTTGCATTGCATACTTGTGAAACCTCCTTAAAAGTCTAGGCAGCACCACCCAAGCTAACAAGGTTCCAGTCAAAGTATAACCAACAGGAACAACAACATCTTTAAGATATGGATGTGAATCAAGAAACTGATTAACATATGGGGTAACTTCATCTGATGCTTCTTTAACCTTTTGCCCTGAATAATTCACAGCATCAACAGCACTCTGCAAAGCATCTTTAACCTTATCAGTCCAATCACTTCCAACAGCTCCACCATTACCAACATCCACATTAGCTCCATTGGGTGCAGCTGAAGTTTCAAGCCCCTCAGATTTTTGAGGATTACCACCAGATGACCACGAGTATGGTCGATGTCCCAAGATGGGGCTTACCGAAATGCATGGTACCGCATTTTGAAAGTACAATTTGGATGAAGAACTTGCAAATGCAGTGTAGAGTTTGGTGTTCTTATAATAATAGGTACAACCAGGAGACACACCGCAACTAAAAGATCGGAGGTGGGAATTGGCTGAATTTCTAGTCAATGTCCGTTCTTCTACATTGAGACTATGATTAAGAAACGATGATCTTACCGCACTTCGATCAGCAAGTCCGCTAAACTTCGTGTAAGAGTTGCATGGTTGACATGATTTCAGTTTCAAACATGGGTTAATGGAACAATAAACCGATTTCAGAATCTGAAACCCAACTCTAACCATAGTATCTACCAAGAACAACAAAAGCACGTTCAGAAAAGCATAACACTTTGTACCAACTTCGGAGTACCAAATTGCAACACCAACTTTTAAATCTGCAAATCACACAGAAACTAATAGGCTAATCAGTAATCAAGAAATTGAGCACAAATGAACCAATAGTTTCGAGAGTTTAGCTCGAAAGTTGACCAAGAGTACAGAAAACAAAGGATCCAAGATCAAAGCTATGATACCATACCAACTATTCAAGCAAGTATTAAAAATTTTCTAGCTATACTTACCTTGGTCAAAATCAAACGAAATGGGTTTCAAAAATAAATCTGGAAATACACGTACGTATACTTCAATTTTCTTGTCCGAAATTTTCGCAGCAAACAAACAGAAATCTTGCCGGTTCACCGAAGAACAGAACTAAAGTTTCTCACCGAGCTGTCCGCAAAGAAAACACCAATCACAAAAGGTTAAGAATTTGGCCCAAAGAATTGCTTCCAAGCTTTAGCCCAATTGACTAGACCCAAGTAAGGTAGTGAGTTATTAAAGCGGTCAAATATGGGTTAGACTAGAGTTGACTTCCGTCAAGTGACAGTATCTAATGGAATCATAAGATCAGGGCTCAGACACCTGGGCTCCAAATCTTCTGTTCCAAGAACTCAGTTCCAGTTCCCCTTTAATTTCAAATTTTCAACCATCCAATGCAACAAATTGGATGGTTGAAAACAAAAGGAACAGAGGGAACAGATCTTCGGCAACAGAAGATCTGTTACCGGAAACCTGACATTCTTTCCATATTCAAGATGTAGAATCATGAACATAGCTGTGAAATCCAAAATGGGTTTAATACATTTCTGTTTAGGTGGGATTACCCATTTCTCTTATCTCACTGCAAAACACAACCTCTTCATTGTCTCTAAGAATCTGCTGTTCTTTGTATCGTGAAACACAGCCCAGAAAGAAACATTATTGTTCGTTCTGATATGTCTCTTGCTTTCTCTGTTCTTGTCCTGAAGTTAGCATGAAACCCATCTCCGAGGTCTTTGGGAATACGAGGTTTCCATATACTGTTTTCACTTGGCCCCTCACAAGACTAACATTGGTCTGACTTCTTTTTGTCTCTATTCCCTATGTCTATTATCACTACCCCATATCCTCGTATCGATCGAATTTTTCACCTAATAACCAAAACATCATTCTTCAGCAATCGCTTGCTATTTCCGCGTCAAATGAAACCCCAGAGACCACAAACCTCAATCCCATAGTTTTTGGGATTGCGTCAACTTCTGAGCTATGGAACCGTTGGAAAAGTGATTCAAATATCTAGTATTTAGTCTTTTTCCTTATAGTTAAATAAGTCATAATTTAGTTTAGATAGAGTATAGATTTGTTGGTACAAAGTGAGGATTTTGCGTTAGTTTGTTGAGTCTGTAGTCTATAAAAGGCACTGTTTCTACGTTGAATAAATGTATCTCTTGTAATGTCTTGTTAAGTCTTCTGTTGTTACCTTTTATATTTGTTCTTGTCTTTTGCTCAAAACCAACATTTTGGTATCAGAGCCGGTTGATTTCTTGGGTGGGAGTGAAATACATCTGTTGGGGAAACACAAAGTGAGAGTGAAACACAGGGTATAAGCACAACAACTATAGCGTTGACAACTTCCATAATTGGGTTTTCTTCATCTTCACTCATACCCATCTTTAATGGAGAAAAGTATAAATTTTGGAGTATCAAAATGAAAACGTTGCTTAAATCGCAGGAGCTTTGGGATGTAGTTGAATATGGATTTGTAGATTTGATAGATCCAGATGATGAAGAAGATGGACAGATACAAGATGAACAGGAGCGAGAACAGTTGCGAGTGACCAAGAAGAAGGACGCCAGAGCCTTGTATTTCATCCAACAAGCAATGCACGACACAATCTTTTCTCGAATTGCTTCAGCAAAAACGTCAAAACAGGCATGGGATACATGAAAAACGGAATTTCAAGGCTCACTTAAGGGTCTCTTCAAGCTCACGAGTCACAAATCAATAGAACGGTTGAGAAATATGAAAAAAAAAAAGGCATTTTAGGTGATTGAGGAAACAATCAAACATGAACAAAATGATCATTCGGTATGTCCTTATTGTAAAAGAACAAACTACCTTTATTATAAATGTTGGTAGAGACCGGACATTAAATGCAACAGATGTGATCAATTAGGACATTTAAAGAAAGTTTGTAAAAATGCCTCACAAAAAGATGCTAGTGAAGCAGCTATGGTCCACCTTCAAGAAAATGATGTGTTATTCTAGCCTACGATGCCTACATCCATTAATCCATATTGGAATATGCCCTGCGACAAATATACCCCGTGACAAATATGTTTATGCCTATGACCATGCAAACAATCATGTTTATGTTTATACAAAAGAGATATCTACAACCATGCCCATATCAATACCTACATTGATCGTCACGACATTTTGAATCAATGGGGGGTGTTGGAAAAGTGATTCAAATATTTAGTATTTAGTAAGGTTAAATTAGTCTATTTCCTTATAGTTGAATAAGTCATGATTTAGTTTAGATAGAGTCCAAATTTGTTGGTTCAAAGTGAGAATTTTGCGTTAGTTTGTTGAGTCTGTAGCCTATAAAGGGCACTGTTTCTACGTTGAATAAATGTACCTCTTGCAATGTCTTGTTACGTCCTCTCTGTTGTTACCTTTTATATTGTTCTTGTCTTCTGCTCAAAACCAACAGGAACCGCAGGAAAAACTACATAAAACTACGGTGGAGACCAAAGGAAATGCGTGGGGTGGTGTGGTTAGACAGGCCTATGAAGAACGACAAAGACGATAAGCTCTTGCCACTGATAAGAGTATCAGCCAACACATCAGAGTTCAGGTACACCCAACACAGAAGTTATAAAAATGACCGATTTCGGAGACTTTAAAGCTAGGAATGAATATGGTTTGTAATGTGCGATGTGTAAACTGAAGCATGCATCTTAGAACACAAATTATTTACGTATAAACAAACTACATGCATGCTATTCACAATGTTTAGCAAGCGCAAGCGGAAGCATAACAGCAGAATACCTCCAGCCGTTGCACACAGGTTCTGTCCAGCAAGAGTTTCAAGAAAATTTTTGAATGTTCTAGCCTCTGATCTCCATAACCTGATGGTGTCCAGTAATTGTCGTGAAGCTGAGAATAGCGACCAAAAATATATATTTCATCACTTCATCATCTCTGTGTTGAAAAGCCGGGTAATTTCTCACTCAAATTACTACGAGTGAATTTTACTGTTTCGATAATTCTAAAAAAAGATCATTAAACAGATTCCTGATACCGAATTACCATTCCAGGTAAATTCTGTCAAGTAATTTAAGTTTTAAGTGAGACCAATGTGACCCCTCTAGGCTTTATTGAGAATTTGTTTAAAATGGTAATTCTGTGTTAAGATTCTGTTTAACAGTTTTTTATGAGATGTGTACAAATTTTGAGAATATATCAAATTTTTAGGATGATTTAGAATAGGAGGGGAGGAGTTATTTTATAACTTGAAAAACTGCTCCCATTCTCATCTTTTCCCAACGTGGAATATAAATTGGCCATCAAAGGCACCAAAAACCAACACTCTGCACATCACAGAAGATGAAAATGATGATGTATGGGCGTGATTAATGGGTTAAACCACTAAATGGACCAGAATAGGATGTCCCAGGACTCTGGGAAAAAATATTACACGATGTTGATACGTTTTTGGTTCCAGATAACTTGGTCAGGGTTCTTTCCAACTATCACCACAATCAGTATTAGTACATAGAGAGTGTATCGGAGAGTCATGAACAAAACATACATTTTTCTTATCAGATGGCCTATGGCGGTGCTGGATTTGCTATTAGTTACCCGTTAGCTAAGGAACTTGTGGAGATGCAGGACCGGTGTCTCAACAGATACCCAAGTTTGTACGGTTCTGATGATCTAATTCACGCTTGCATGTCAGAGCTCGGTGTTCCGCTTTCCAAAGAACCAGGATTTCACCAGGTTCGCTGTCTCCTTAATTTCCTGGTCTTTCCAAAGCTTTTTCCAACTTCTGCTTCCTGGAAATGGTGATTTACTTGGTTATTCTGTACACCCTGTTGTTTCTTACTTGGTTCTAACGACATCTAACGCAATCTTTCTGAGATTTCTTTCCTTCTTTTGGGGGTTTTTCTTGTATCATCAGTTCGATGTATATGGCCACGTATTCGGCCTTCTAACAGCACATCCTGTCACACCTTTGGTCTCCATGCATCATCTGGACATCATCGAACCCATATTTTCTGAAGCAGACAGAATCAAAGCACTTGAGAGGTTCTCATAGCCAGTTCAACTGGACTCTGCAGGGCTTATGCAACAATCCGTCTGCTACGAGAAAGCCAACAACTGGACCGTATCCGTATCTCGGGGCTATGCAGTTCAGATAATGAAGGAAATACCTAAGCCTCGGGAACTAGAATACCAACAAGGACGTTCCTTCATTGGTATAAAGGATCTACCGATACAGGCTACGCCTTCAACACAGGTGACCCAAATATGGACACTTGCAACCACCCTTTCGTCTATTTCTTCTCTACAGCTGTTCGTGAAGAAGCCAAGAGGAACATGACAGGTAGTGATTACAGAAAACTACAAGAAAATGGGTATTTAGCGACAGAAATTACTAGACAGGATGTGAAGCTTTTTCGTCGGCAAGTGAATTTGCCGACAGAAATTACCGACCTCATGAGTCATCGGAGAAATGGTCGTCGATAATTTTTAGCAACGGAATAGAAATATTTTGTCAATAATTTACTGACGAACAATTTTTTTTTCGTTGCTAAATTTAGCGACCAAATTTTTAAGTCTATTGTTTCTATTATTGACCGATAGACAAAGTATTGAAAATCCGTTGAAACATTAAACGACGGTAAGTTGTGTCCCGTCAGTAAACTTAGCGTCGGATATTGTATATGCGACAATAAATTTAGCAACGGTCGAGTTGTTGAAGTTTTGTTAGAAAATTTAGCGATGGTAAGTTTTTCCGTCAATAAACTATTTGCCGACGGAATGTTTTTTTTGAAATTTTAAGATACTTGAAATTACCAAAAAAAAACAACGTTTATAATTTACAAAGAATAGCAAACCTATACAGGCATGACAAAAAGAAAAAAGTAGCCTTTCAGGCCACTATCACAGATTTGCCACTTTCACAGGAAAGCCAAGTGGATACAAATCATAGATTAGCCAACATCATGCCACATCTAAATACTCCAACGCCTTTTCATTGCCAAACATAACTGATCTTGCTTCCCATGCCCGATTATGACCTCCCTTATCAAGTTAATAATGAAATCCGCTAACTCATATTTGTTCCATTCTATTTGCTTGTAAAGTCGCCTAGTTCTATTTGCTTCTCATTTACCGACAGAATGTTCTTATTCTGTCAGTAATTTTAATATCAAATTTACCGACGGATATTATAATTCCATCGATAAATGCACCGATATTTTTTTTAATTTTTCATACATTTAAGTTGTAAATTTAATTTTAATTGGTAATTATATGATTGATATTTAATTTCTACAGTTCTGGTGATAATATATTAAATTTTTTACATTTAATTTATCTAAAGAGTAAGTTGAATGATAATATAAAGTAAAAATTATCTTAATTGATAATAAAAAATATTAACTACAACAATAAATATGTAATTCATACAAAATAACTTGAGAGTAACAAAAGTAAGATATGCAGTTGGTGCAGTTAGATGGTCTGACTGCTGTGATGAGGTTCTGCCCTTCCCCTTTAACTCATCCACTTCATTACGGAGTTGAGTTATGTACTCCATTGATTGTTGCAACTGAGTTGTCAACATCTGTACCGTGCTCTCAAGCTGAACGACTTTCTTATTAGATGTCGACCACCTACTAGATACAGTTGTAGTACTGGGCGTGGAGGATTGTAAATAGCATATGTTCACAAATGAACTTAAGCCGAAGATCCTTTTACAACAGTTCCTACCACCCATTATATCAAGATATACCAGGGTCTCATCTTCAGTTTCAGAGTGCTAAGACTGTCATTCAATGCTTTCTTGTATTTGGTCATATCAGGAGGCAATGTTTATGTTAATAAGTGATAATTATTAAGAATTAATATTAAAGCATAAATTTCACATACATTAAGGGAGTGCTTGGTTGATGGGTTTGGATGGGTAAGGAATGAAAAGTGAGTGATTGGTTGTTGATTATGATTATAAGGGTAATGGTTTGATATCCCACTTTGGGAGAATCCTCCATACCCTCCATTTAGTAGAGGAATGAAACTCATTTCTTAGTAGAAACTAATTTTTTTAAATATTTTTAATACTAACTAATTAAAATAATAATATTAATTAATTAAGTACATTATAATTAATTACAATAGAATTAATTAAAATATAATTC
>JANITX010000004.1:4473565-4485163 GCA_027564395.1 Erythroxylum ulei | reverse complement strand
CATTATTTTTAATTATATTTTAAAATTTTAATTTTATTTAATTTTTGACTAATTTTATAATGGTTTAATCATTAATGCTTGTTGAATTTTTAAAACCTTAAATTTTGTATCTTATTAGTTTAATTATTAAAACGTCTGGTCAAGTTGTTTAGATAGAAATAAAATTCTTCACTTTTTTTAATCAGAGAAGAGTTATGGAGATCTAATTCAAACTTAAAAAATATTTTCAGACCGACATCATTCATCATTGCCATTTCTAATGCCATAAATTAAACTTTTAGTGCAATAAACGGCGAGGATGACGGTCCTAGCACCTGCGAAGAGCAATAAACGGCGAGGATGACGGTCCAAGCACCTGCGAAGAGACAACATCGGCAACCGGACACGCACGACCACACGCTAAACACACGACCCACACAAACCACGTACTCCGACACACGAGTCTGCATACCCGAATCCACCACCTTGGATTTTCCAACTCTTCAATCTCAGCAGGAAATTTTAAGAACATTCTAATTGCATCATAAAAATTCCATAACAGTAACATTCGGAGGTGGCATGAGAAAATGCAATGAAAGTGATGGGCATGATCAGCATGTATAGTTGCATGAAGCATGCAGCCTGGAGCCTGCTGAGAAGTAAACACATCCACTGATTGCAAGTAAACAATGTCACGTTGGTCCAGTCCCACCATTTGTTTCCACTTTGGCCTCGCAATCTCGATAGGAACAACTAAAATAAACTTCTGACTCTTGGATAGATACTGTTTTCATATGAGCTAATGATGAGGTAGTTGCATACTAACCCTCAAATCTTGTTGATTAAACTATAGTTCAAAAATATGGTATGGGATAAATATATTTTTAGTTTTTAATTTTTAGTTCGTTTATAAAAAATTTTAAAATTGGATTGAAAGTTAAACTGGTAAAACAAAAGGTTTAAAGTTTAAAAGGTTCAATCGGTATTAAACTATTATAAAATTGAAATTTTTGTAAAATGATTAAAAACGATTGTCCTTACTTATCAAAAAATTTAAAGTTTAATTAAAAAAGATAGTTAAATGAAAACTAACAGGCTTATTTTGATTTATAAAAATTAATTAATTTATAAAAATTAGCTAATTGATTAATTAACTGATTAATTTTTAACAACAAAAATTATTAAACCAAATCAAATCGAAAAGATGCTTAGTTCAAAATTTTCATTGTTAAATCAACCGAAATGGTTCAGTTTTTATAACAAAAACTTCGTTAATATTCTTAACAAAAATTTCACGTTGAAATTCTAAACATATGAATGAAAACATTAAAATGTATCCAATTAATTAAGTTAAAAGATTTAAGAAATATATTAAATTGGACCTATATATATATATATATAAATATTGTTATTGGATCCATAACATGCCCAATGTTGTTACTTGGCGTCTTAAATAACTCTGTCCCTATTGTCAAGCTACCTATATATAAAATATTGCAATACATGCAACACTGTCTCTGTATATATGTATAGGTTCATATCACCATCAAACCACACACAATTCCCCTGAATCCTAACGACTTGTGTAGCTTTCTCAATCTGCCTCCGAGAGAAAGATCAAATGGAGCCAAATGTGGTGACACGATTGCCTCCTCAATCTCAGAACCAGACCAACGTGGCTCGAACAACGATCAAGCTAGTGCTTTGCATGGTCTTGCTGGGTTATCTGACTCTGTGGATCATGATGCCTACTAACACATATAAGCAGATATGGTCACCTAACATCAGAGCAAAACTAAGTTCTACTTATTTTGAAACACAAGGTATGTTAACTTGTTCTGATCTTTTAAAGCTCTTCACATGGTGAATAAAACCAAATTTAATTAACATGTATTAATCCTTCTTCCAGGAATGACATTACTGCTTTACACGTTTACCATTCTCTTCATATCTATCTTGGGCTGCTTCTATCTCCACCTGGGAAACAAATCGATCAAGATTGAATCACAAAGGTGACTAACAATCTAAACTGGTTTTTGCATCTCATTTCTATGTGATTAAGGTTTCCAGCTTCTATACTCCCGGATTATGTAGATTATGTGAACTAATGAACTGAATGTCTGTTTTGTTTTAGGAACCGGTTGCTCAAATGGAAAAGGCCGATGCTCGTGAAAGGACCTCTGGGGATTGTTTCAGGAATAGAGATAGCTTTCCTAATAATGTTCATAGCACTACTGATTTGGTCTCTGTCAACTTACTTACATGTCAGCTTTGCCACTGTAACACCAGAGTCAGCTGCAAAGAACGGAGAGAAAGTGTAAGAACTTCACAGAACTTCTTTTAATGCAATATAGGGAATGTAACTAATAAACTTGTTGATTGGTTTTTAATTTCAGATGGCAATCAAAATTGGACAAGGCGGCTCTAAGGCTAGCTCTTGTCGGAAACATATGCCTAACACTTCTCTTTTTCCCGGTGGCTAGAGGGTCATCGGTGCTGCCACTATTCGGCCTAACCTCAGAAGCTAGCATTAAGTACCATATGTGGCTAGGCCACTTGGTCTTGACCTTCTTTACTGCTCATGGTCTAGCTTACATTATCTACTGGGCTGTTACAAATCAGATCTCAGAGGTAAGTTAAAGTTTTGTTACAAATCGTTTTCTTCCTTTGGTGAAAGTTCTGTTTAAATTTGTGTCTATATACGATTAAACTGCCTTTTGGAGGAGCTAGGTCCCTCAAGTCAACTATCTACAGTTCTTGTTGTAAAGTATCCCCTAAGCTTTGGGACCAGTCAAAGAGAAAAAGGAGAATGTATTGTTTTATTCGACGTCAACGATGGTGGGCCGGTTTTGTTTTGCTTTTTTCATTACGTTATCTTTTATATAATTTTTTAATCATGATCCATGAATCAACCAATTTTATTTATTTATTTTTTGCCTTTTTTTCCAACCACTAAAAAACGTAATTTGTTTGACTAGTTTATTATAAAAATTTAGAATCGATTAATTTTTTGTTTCAGTTTTTAATTTTATAATTTGATTAAATTTAATAATTAAAAACTAATCAATTATTAATTAATTGTTAATTTGTATAAATTAATAAGTTCTTATAAATTAATTAATTTTTATTTGATAATTTCTTTTTTAATTAATTTCATATTTTAAATAAATACAATCTCTTTTAATCATATTTTAAATTTTTAAATTTTATTTAATTTTTAATCATATTTTAAAATTTTAAATTTTATTTAATTTTTAATCAATTTTATAACAGTCTAATATTGATTAAATCTTTTAAACATTAAATATATTGTCTTGTTAGCTTAACTTATGAGTTTTCAAAACTTTTTTTTTGATAAAATTCATTTAACTCCCTATGATTTATCTCTTTGCACAGTATGCTCTCTTCTATTTTGAAAATGGAATTATTACCTCATTTGACCACTAATAAAAAGAATTTAAAATTTAAAAAGACTTTTTCACTTCTATATTATGATATTATCACCACAACTATACATGTTATATTTTTTTGGGACAAAAATACTCTGTTAGTCTTTTGCTAACTGAAATACATTAAACCTTTATATTTTTTGTACTTTATTTCATTATGCTCTGAATTTCAAAAATAAAAATTATTTTAAAGATGAATTACATTTTAATAAAAAAGGAAAAATTACTAAAAATATTATTGTCTTTACAATTGTATTTCATAATCGTTAATTTTAAAAAATAAAAAAGAAAATTTATTGATGAATCGGAATATTAAAAAATGACATTTTGAAGAAAATGACATTTTTAATTTTTAATTATTTTTCTTTTGTTTTTTGAAGTAACAATAAGAAGGTAACCCACAAACAAAAATTGTAATTTTTTTCATCAATTAACAGTTAGAACATAAAATTATGAAAAAAATAGCACTTTTAATAAATTTTCTTTCTTTTTTAATTTTGTTTCAAAAATAAATTGTCTTTTTTTAAATTTTTTCCATAAATTAACGGTTATGAAATAAAATTGTGAAGAAAATAATATTTTTAATAATTTTTTCTTTTTTATTTATTAACAGTTAAAATATAATTCATGCTAAAAAAATTTTTTTTTTGAAATAGAGAGTATAATTAAATAAAGCAAAAAATATATATAGGGTTTAATGTATTTTAGTGGATAAAAGAATAAAGGATATTTTTGTCAAAAAATTTTTTTGCAACATATAAAGTTATGTCTTAGATACGTTATCGTAATATAATAGTAAAAGCTCCTATTTTTCGTTCTAACATTTATGATTTACCGAAGACATTTTGTCATATTTCCGCCAACTCTTTTAAAAAGGGAGTGGATTTCCTAACGTTGAGTTATTCATGATTCTAAAGAACTAATTAGATGCCATTTTCATGAATCATGCAATACTACAGATGAAGAAATGGGATAGGACTGGGGTATCCAATGTAGCAGGAGAGGTAGCTCTGTTGGCAGGACTAGCAATTTGGGCTACAACACTCCCTCGTGTAAGGAGAAAGATGTTCGAGCTCTTCTTCTACACCCACTACCTCTACATTATCTTCGTTTTGTTCTTCATCTTTCATATTGGCACCAGTTATGCCTTTATGATGCTCCCTGGATTTTACCTCTTTATGATCGATCGTTATCTAAGGTTTCTTCAATCACGACAACGTGTTCGTTTAGTTTCTGCCCGTGTTTTGCCCTGTGAGACCTTGGAACTCAACTTCTCTAAAAGCCCTGGTGAGATTAATCACTTAACATTCCGTTTCTTAAAACTCATTTGAGATCATTTTTTTTTCTGCAATGCTTTACTGTACATCACCTGTTTTGCTGACAGGTTTGAGGTATAGTTCAACTAGCATTATGTTCATAAACGTGCCTAGCATTTCCAAGCTGCAATGGCATCCATTCACTGTCACTTCAAATTGCAGCTTGGAACCTGAGAGATTGAGTGTTATGGTTAAAAGTGAAGGAAGCTGGTCTAAGAAGCTTAATCAGATGCTTTCATCGCCGATTGCCCTTGACCATCTCGAGGTCTCAGTTGAAGGACCTTATGGACCTGCTTCAACCCACTTCCTGAGGTCTGTACCATTGTAGATTTGAAGCTATATTCTTGCTTCTGTAAGTAAAATCACGAACTGATTGTGTGATTCCTGTATAACTAGGCATGACAAGCTTGTGATGTTGAGTGGAGGCAGTGGCATTACTCCTTTCATATCCATAATAAGAGAGCTCATCTTTGCAAGCAACACAAACGACATCAAGACTCCAGAAATAATTCTAATTTGCGCTTTCAAGAACTCCTCAGAACTTACAATGCTGGACCTTTTACTCCCAGTATCGGGAACTCAATCTTCCCTATCGAACCTGCAACTGAAGATTGAGGCCTTCGTTACAAGAGAGAAAGGACCCTTGAACGATAGCTCAAAACTCCTTCGAACTCTTTGGTTCAAGCCCAAGCCAACAGAAGCACCAATATCTGCCATTTTAGGCCCCAAGAACTGGCTTTGGCTTGGTGCAATAATATCTTCTTCTTTCATCATTTTCCTAATCATAATTGGCCTAATTACCCGGTACTACATTTACCCCATGGATCAAGACTCCAGTGCAGACTTCTCGAGTGCTCTCAGAGTTTTCCTAACAGTTAAATTTATGTGCATAAGCATAGCCATGACTGCAAGTGCAGTTGTTCTCTGGAACAAGAAAAGAAGCATCAAGGAAGGTAATCAGATTCAGAACATAGAAGTTCCCACCCCAGTTGCATCACCAGGGTCGTATTTCATCAATGCTGATAGGGAAATGGAAAGTGTCCCACAAGAGTCTCTTATCCAATCTACTTCTGTGCACTACGGTGAAAGACCTGATCTAAAGAGTAAGTAAAGCCATTCAATTTTGTTATTTTACATAAATTTACGTTCATATTATTTGATATTGCATTTATTATATACTACGTTTATTGCGAAAATGAGAGAAAATATAGAGATTTATCAAATTTAAAATTTTCCAAAAAATTATACCAATAAATTTGTAATTATGTTTACTATATTTTAAAATAAAAAAGTAAAATTTTAAATAAAAGTTTTAAATTTTTTTAGTAATATAATACCGATATTAATTTCTTAATAGTACTATCACTCACTTGATAATTTAATTCATTAATAATTATAATAATCTCAGTTTAACATATTTCATTATTAATATATCATAAATTGATTAAAATTTTCTGGCTTCACCCCTTTTTGATGGTGCAATTCTTTTCTTGTGCTTAAGCTTCGGTCAGAAATTGGAAATCCTTATTCAAAGACTCCATTTTAAATGCAGAAATGTTGTTCGAGTGCAAAGGATCAAGTGTTGGAGTACTTGTTTGCGGTCCAAAGAAGATGAGACATGAGGCTGCGACAATTTGTTCATCTGGTTTGGCAGACAATCTGCATTTTGAGTCCATTAGCTTCAGTTGGTGATTTACGCTATACCTGTCCAAGAAAGGGTTTCTGTCATTTTCTGCATAATGCAGTTGATTCCCTTGTAGTTGTGTCTGTCTATAGTAGTTGTATTTGTTTACCAAGAACTGTATCTGTATGGAAGTGTCAACGAACAATACAAGGACCCTGGTTTCTACTGAGTTTTTATCTCGAAAGCGACATCCATGCAAGGTAGCTCCTAGAAAGTATGGAATTAGTAATGTTTTAAAATCAAATCAGAATTTAAATTGATAAGATAAAAGATTTAAGATTTAAAAGATTTAATCGGTGTTAGGTTATCATAAAACTGGTTAAAGATTGAATAAAATTAAAGAATTTAAAATATGATTAAAATAAATTGTCCTTATTAATAAAAAATTGAAGTTTAATTAAAAAATATATTGTTAAATGAAATAAATTGATTTATTTTAATTTATAAAAATTTATTAATTTACAAATATTCACAGATTAATTAATTAACTAATTGATTTTTAATAATAACAATTATTAAAGGAAATCGGAAAAAAAAAGTTTAACGATTCAAAGCTGTCGTGATTAAACAAACTGAACGTACATAACCTAAGCAATAATACATGACAAATAGCTCCTAGAAAATATGGAATTAAAAATTAATACAATCGATAAGAAGTACTAAATCCTTTAAAGGGGTTAAACCTTTTTGATAATTTTAATTAAAATATCTTCAATTTCAACTAAATTTTAATAATATTTATTTAAATTTAAGCACCGACTAAGTTTTAATAAAATTCAATGTCTGACACTAAGTCCTTATTAATATATTTATTTTTACCAAACTCTGTAATAAAGTCTAATTTAATTAAAAAAAAATTCACTTTAATCATTTTTGGATGATCTATATATTATATTTTTAATATACTAGTAATTAGTATAAATTATTATTTAAAATAATATATATGATTTTATAAATTAAACTCTTCAGTTTGTATTTATGTTTATATTTATATTTATATATCAAATTAATATTTCAAAACATATTATATTTAATATGTTTTTTATGTGATCTTCATATAACTCAACTATTAATCATACACAATATGATTCTAAATAAAGATTATATTTAATAAATACAATATTTGAATTTAATAATTAATTTTTGTATTGCTATTTAAAATTCATGTTTGTTCCACTTTAATAAAGAAATTTTAAAATAATACTCTATTTTAGAGTAATAAATATTATATTAGTCACTTAATTTCCTTATAATTCATGTTATATTCATTAACTATTAACTCAATTATTATTAATAAGCTATATGACATATCCTGAGATAAGATTATGCTACATATACTACAAATGAGGATAAGACATTAGGTCCCAACAATTTGTTCATCAGGTTTGACAGAGAAACCTGCACCTGAATCCATCATGATGATTTGTGCCTCCGCCCGTCCAAGAAAGGGGCTTTGTCATTTTATGTACAATAAGGTTGATTCCCTTGTTTAGTGTCTTTTTGTATTTGTCTCCAAGAAATTGTATATGTAAGCAGTATATCAAATATATTTTCATGTCACAAACGATCTCCATGAATGTCTCCTCCTGAACTGTAAAGTCACTCACCGGAAAGATCAGGCCACGCTTGGAAACAAACAATCTAGTCCCAAGTTCATCCGAATTTCCTGTAAAATAACCAAACTGAACGTCAGGATAATGTGATTGATTACCTTGCACTGTCTTTTTGCAGTTGTTTTGAAGAATTGTAAATTAAAACTTCTATAAATTAATATTGTTGAGATCATGATATTTGTTATTTTATAGAGATATTAATTAACTGATAAATTAATATTTATTAATTTAAAGAGATTTTTGTAATAAATTGAAGTTAAATTTTGATTACATCAAAAAGTATTGTATTTTAGAAAAATTCATGTTTCATATTAATTGAATGAATCTAAAACATGAATTTATTGTACATAATATTAATGAAAACTAGTAAATAATGTTCATTGTTTCTTAATAATTAAGTATTATTCATTGTATTTTTACTAAAAACGTTCAATGTACATATGTACGTATGATGGAGATAGAAAATACTTTGTAAACAAGATAGAAAATTTCTTGAAACCACACCCAATAATGACTCCTCATCTAAAAGGTGTTACGAAATCAACAATGACGGATCAAATACGCAAATAATTATATGAATACAAGAGAGATCATTCGACATGAACTCAAAAAGATTTGCACTTGTAGCTTGAAGAAAAGTTTCATTTGAAAGTTAGTCAAGGTATAATCTTAAACACACTCAAACGACCGGCTGAGTATCTTTTGGCCAACCTAAAAAAAAGGAAGGAATATCAAGCGGCACAAACCAGCAAAATTTCTAGATATGGAGAAAATTGTTTATGAGTGGTTTCTCTATTACCAAGATCGCGTGAATATGACCAGAGAGCTAATTTTAGAGAAGACAAGAGATACAATGAAACTTCTATACCTTCAACAAGATTCTGATCACAAATTTTTTCAAGGTTGGCTTGAGAAATTTAAGCTACGACACGGTATCAAGTCATTTCGTCGTTTTAGAGAAAGTGGTTCGGTTGATATTGTACAAGACATGGAAAAGCAATTGGAGTCTATAAGGGAAAAAATAGATAAGTTCCCTATGAAAGATATTTTTAATATGGATGAAACTGGTTTGTTTTACAAGTTACAAGCTAACCATTCTCTTGCTACGAAATAACTTGAAGGAAGAAAACAAGACAAAGAAAGACTAACAGTTGTTATTTGTTGCAACGAGGATGACTCTAAAAAAATCCCTTCATGGATTATTAGAAAATATGCAAAGCCACGTTGCTTTAAGAATGTCAACATGAGTAGCTTGAATTGTCACTACCGTGCTAACAAAAGAGCTTGGATGACAAGTGTGCTCTTTGACGAATATATCCGTTAGTTTGATTAAAAAATGCATGGTAGAAGAATTTTGTTTGTGGTAGATAATTGTCCAGCACATCCAAGATATGAAGGGTTACATAATGTTGAGTTGTTCTTCTTGCCACTCAATATGACATCAAAAATTCAACCTTGTGATGTTGGAATAATAAGAGCTTTCAAGATGCATTATCGTAGGAGATTTTACCGTAGAATTTTAGAAGGCTATGAGTTAGGACAATCTGATCCAAGTAAGATTAATGTTTTGGATGCTATCATTCTTGCAGTCTCGGCTTGGACAGTTAATGTTCAGCAAGAGACAATAGCAAATTATTTTCGACACTGCAAAATTTGTTCAGAGGATGAAGTCTCAAGGAATCTAGATGAACCCACTTATGAAACGACATTCATGAACTTGAGCTCATGATTAATGATCTCAGCTATCGCAATAAAATGGATGTCAATAGCTTATTGGATTACCCAGGTGAAAATGATACATGTTCAGAGGTTTAGAGCTTAGAAGAAATTGTGACTACTATCCTTGAAAATAATGTTGATGATGAAGTTGAAGACGATACAATACCTTTGGAACCAATTACACGTAAGAAAGGACTTATCGCGTCTAGAACTCTTCACAATTTTTTGGTGCAGTTCGAGAACACAACACCAGAAATTTTGGATGTAATAAGAAAAATTAGAGATGAGCTCCATCTAGACTTAAATTTTAAGAAAAAACAAACAACACTAGAATCATATTTCACTAAACTGTCTTAGTTATATTTGTATAAGTTTATATAATTATTAATTTATGATATTAATGGGACCCTATATTTACATAGGAGTATTTTGAAAATATATTATCTTATTATCTCATCAAAATTTGTTAAATTTTCAACTGGCTCAAGTTGAAACCGGAGAAAAATATTATATTAGAGAGTTTATTAATTTACCGAGTATCAATTTAAAGAGATTCTACTGTATTTTTAATGCGGAAGTTTCAATAAAAAAGGTCAAATAAAGCTTGGTTTCTAGTAAGTTTTCATACGAGAAACCATCTTTATACATTTCTACTCTTGAAACTGGCTCTGAGGGTATAATTTGATACATCATGCATTGTATTAAAAGTTAGGGTAAGCTTGCATATTATTGAATATCTCAAACCGTTATTATTACTGAATTGTTATCGATGTTGTTATTATGTGTTATGACAAAAATACCTTAATGTGAATACTTAGTTTCTTTTTATTGGAATGTTATATTTGTGAGAAAATTATCCTAATATGTGATTTTTATTGGAATGTTATATTTGTGAGAAAATTATCCTAATATGTGTATAGTTAAATAAATAAGAACAATTATATCTCAAAAATCAAAATCAATTTACTTTATATAATATAATTCATCAATAATATAAACAAGACAATAAACTTACAAAGATGGTTTACTATAAAATTTGATTCTTTTTTATTATATTTTTCATGAAATTGATATTAAAAATACTTTATTAAATAATACTATTTTTGTATAAATTAATATGCTTTACTATAAAATATTACTATTTTCGTATAAATATTATTAAGTTTTTCGTATAATGAACTTGTTTTAAACAAACTACGCAATATTTATTTGAATACTTTTATACTTTAACTCATTATAGTCATTGTTTATTTTATACAAAAAATATAATATACTCTAGTTTTTGATTTATCAACATCCATTTATATTATAAAAATTTATAATCTTATAATAATATATTTATCTCATAAATTAATATATAGATAAATTAAATAAATCATAACTTTAAATAAAAAATATTATATAAAGGCAACTAGGCATAAACCAACAACATTTATCATGAAATCATGCCTATACGTGTCAAGTTGATTGTGTCCCACTTCATTGTAATGTTCCCATTGGCCAATCTAAACTTGTCAAAACACCCACAGGACACATGGCGTCAACACTTCGAAAGTGGCGTCAACACTTCGAAAGTGGTCTAGCCGCCAAGTTTTCGAATCCCACTCTGTGTTCGCCAATCTCCTCCAAAATAACCTCTTACTACTGGCATTTAGCTGATGAACAAGTACTTGGGAGCCGGAGATTCTAGCTAACTTATTAAGTTAATTGCCTGTCTGGACGAGCTTTTGGAAAGTTAATAATTATTTTTTACCGCAAAAACTTTTTTAAAAAAACTAAGTAAGTTGTAAAATTAAAAAATATTTTTTAATAAATTTAACTTTTTTTGACAATCAAAA
>JANITX010000004.1:4450522-4469334 GCA_027564395.1 Erythroxylum ulei | reverse complement strand
AACACGCAACCTTACTTTTAACTAATAAAAAGATTATTTCTAAATAATATATAGCTTAACAATTACATGTAAAATATTAAGTGACTGTTTGGATGGACTTTTGAGAGGTCAATAAGTACCTTTTTTACTATAAAAGCATTTTTAAAGAAAAATAGATGTTTGGTTGTAAAATTAAAAAAAATCACTTCTTTAATAAATATGACTTTTTTGACAGCCAAAATACAGCTTTTTAATAAGCTCAAATTTGGAGCTTCTCAAAAAAATCTCTCAAATGACTTTTTTAGGTAGATTTTTCATATCAATTAATGAGTCTATTTTCAGTCCATTTTATCCTTATGTTTTACACATAATTCCCACAATAATACAAACTCATCTTCATGATTATCTTGCAAACCCATTATTTGACTTTTTTTATATATATTTTAACATTTATTTTTTATATTATTTTTACTTATGTTATAATTCATATAAAAGATTTGGTTATATATTTTTTCTTTTATATTTTATATGGTTTAAAATTATATAATAATTAATATATTGTGTTTTACATATTGTTTAATATACTTTAAATAATTTTTATATAGATAAATAATTTTATTACAAAATAAAATATAGTTAAAATTAAAAATATTTTTTATTTTTATTTTGTCAAATAGTTTACTGTATGAAACTCTTTCAAAAAAGTTCTTTATAAAATGACAGTCAAATAATCAACTGACTTCTTAGAAAAGTTCTTCACAGAAAAAATCTATACTATAAAAAATCTACTGTTATAAACTCGACCCAACACAGGCTAACAAAACATCAAAATTCTTATATGACATGGCAATCCTGAATATTTTTCATATAAATAAGTAGTTGGCTAATAATTCAGGACACCATTCATATATACGAAATGAATAAGTGCTGCAATTCAGATAGCAATATAGGTTGTCCTCATCGTCGGCGAGTTGTACTATATGACAAACGTATAGGTTCTTTGAAAATGAGTGAAATATACCTCAATATCACTTTGAAAGGATTTAGGTGAAGACATCGTAATCAAAGGTGAGTCAGTTCGTTTTGTTTTGAGATCAAATTTGTTTGTCTTATGCTCCAACCAAAACCATCGTAGGGTTTGATTCAGGTTTTTATTTTTAATTTTTTAGTTTATATTTTTTAATTTTAAAAAATAAAAAATGATAGTAAAAATATGTTTTTTAAGTAAAATTTGGAATTTTACCTATTTAGTTTGATTTTATAATTACACAAACAAACAAAAAACACTAAAGTTAATATTGCCCAAAACTATTTTAAGTGTTGGTTCTAACCAAATTACATTAAGGGGTCAACAAAGAATTTAAAATTATTATAATTTAAACTAAAAACCAAAATTATCAATAAATTAATAAAAATTACTATCATAATCTTATTTTAAAAAAGAGAAGGGAAAATTTTTGTAAGTCAATATAAAAATATTATTAATTATTTACATTTTTAAAATTTTGAATTTAATTATTATTTGATTAGTCTGATTTTAAAGCATAATAAATAGTATTAGAACAATAATTTTCAATATTGAGTTAGAATAACTAGACAAAAAGTGTTTGGTTTCATATAAAAAAGCATAAACTGTTTTAAATTATTGATTGGACCTTAATTAATATATCAAAAATTCAAGAATGGGAGAGATTAGAAAATCCAATAAGATAGATAAACATTACAACTTGATATTATAAAATGAATAAAAGAGCTAAAGACCTTTTGCCTTATAAAAGGGACTACTAATTAATTTTATAACTAATTATTTTTTAATTTGTGATTTTCTTTAGATTTAATTGAAGTTGTTATTGAATCCAAAAATAATAAAAATTATCGCTAATTTAATTTTTATGTAATATGATTTGATATTGAACTAATAAACTCTTAACAACTATCTGTTGATTTAATTAACTCTAAATCTAATAATCTTAATATTTTAAAAAATGAACTGGTTTGACCGATTTAACAGTGAAATCTTGAATCGATAAATTTTCGGTTCGGTTTTCAACTTTTTAATTCGATTTAGTTTAATAATCTTTATTGTTAAAATCAATCAGTTTATGAATTAGTCAATTAGTTTTTGTAAACTAATTAATTTTTATAACTAAAATGAGCTGATTAATTTTTATTTAATAATTTATTTTTTCAATTAAACTTTAAAATTTTAAATATGTAAGAATAATCTTCTTCAATCATTTTTTATATTCTTTAATTTTATTCAATCTTTAACGATTTTATAACGATCTAAGACTAATTGAACCTTTTAAATCTTAAACATCTTGTCTTACTAGTTTGTCTTTCAGTTCGATTTTTAAAACATTAGATAATCCTTAATTGGTTTATGCAAGTCTGGTAGTATATTTCGTAGATTTGAACATACAATAGCATACTACAATGCTCTCTAGACTAGCCCTTTAAACAACTTACTATGTCCGAATAATAGCATGATACATACATCTAAAGTAACAATTAAATTGAATCAAAAGACCAACATTTTAATATGATATCATATTCTTGGATAAGCTTCCTATAAATAGGTTTAAATCCTATTGCCATTCTGCACACAATTCATCTGGCTAGTGAACCTATTCCTTGAAACTGTCCTAGAGAGAAAATGATGAAGATGAAGGTAGTGAAAGATCATTTGCGTCCTCATCCTGGAACCCGAATTAATTATATGGTTAGGAAAATGATCAGGTTAGTGGCTTTAATAGTGTTGCTTGGATATCTTATGATGGTGATAATGGTTCCCACTAACACATTTTCCCACATATGGTTACTAACCATCGAGGAGAAGGCCAAGGCTACTTATTTTGGAATACAAGGTACGTACTATATTTGTGTTTTACTCTAAGCTACCTATTTTGTATCATTCTAGTTTCACTTTTAAATTTTCGATCCTTTCAGGGACTACTATACTCATTTACACGTTTACCATTCTCTTTGTCGCCATCTTGGGATGTTTTTATCTCCACCTTGCGAAAACATTCAACAAGGTTGGACCAAAAAGGTAAGTGGCAAGAGAATGTCAATAACCTAATTATTAAATTCTTTAATTATCTCCTAAACCAAAAGCTATATACATAAAGAAAGTTTATATATGCTTGTTTGCTGTGAGGATTCTAATGAACAGAACTGATGATGATGACAAGATGAACAAACGGTTGGAGGGATGGAGAAGGCCGATGCTCGTAAAAGGGCCTTTAGGGATTGTTTCAGGCATAGAGATGGTGTTCTTGACAATGTTCATAACACTATTAATATGGTCTTTCTCAAATTATACACAGAACAGATTCATTACCGTCACCCCAGAATCAGCCGAATCGGTTAATCCGGTGTAAGAAATTAACAAAACCTACGTTGTCTTAAGAACATCTAATAGGAACTAAGAAGTTACTGTTTCGATGATAGGGTTTCCAAACAAGACGTTAAATGGCAAGTAGCAGCTTTAAGGTTTGGTTTTGTGGGAAACATATGTTTCTCATTTCTCTTCTTCCCAGTGACTAGAGCATCAACGGTTCTGCCACTATTTGGCTTAACCTCAGAGGGAAGCATCAAATACCATATGTGGTTAGGTAACTTGGTCATGATCTTCTTCACTGGTCATGGTATAGCTTACATTGGATTTTGGGCTGTTACGGACCAGATTTCAGAGGTAAACTAAGTTTGCTCATGTGATTTGTCACAACCAAAATGCCATCTCCTCCAAGTAATGAACATCGAAATAGCCGAGCTTATAATCACTACAAAACACAGTTCTTTTCACAACAAATCTACATGGGAACTTCTTGCTGGACATAAATGATGGACATTCTTAAATATATATTATTGACTAGAAGACTTTAATATCATGTAAAGATACTCTCTCTAGTAGTTAAGGTTACATACTCCTGCACCTCTCCAAACGCTTATCAAGTGGTAGTACTGTAGTTATTGTATGAAAATAAAATTATATCTTCTTTTATTTAAGTAACTAAACAAAAGATAATTACACCCATGTAATTTTTTATTATAAAAGACTTATTTCATACTTAATCTTATATTATTTTTTATAAATAAAAATAAATTTATTATATAACTTAAAGTTAATAATGAGATGAAAGATTTTATTAAATATGATCCCTTAATATATAGTTTTCTTTTCATAGTCTTATTTCTTTTATAACACTCAAAATCTTTTATGATAATTTGTAATACTATAAAAAAACTAAATTATGAACTTTGTAAATTAAAAAGTTTAAATCATAATAAAATATATTTTAACTCACAATTTAAAGAAATTAATATGTTTTAAATTTTTTATTTAAAATTATAAAGTAACTTTAATCGGATTATATTTCTTATTACGACTTTTTAAAGTTAATTAAAAAATTTTAAATAGTATTTAAGTTGAATTATTAGTTCTTATTTTAATGAATTGCTTAAATTTAGTCTTGTCAAATTGACCACTAACTCTTATTTAACTGAGGATACAGGTGCTGAAATGGGACAAAAGTGGCATATCAAACTTAGCAGGAGAGCTATCTCTGATGGCTGGATTTGCAATATGGGCAACAACACTTACTAGTATAAGGAGAAAGAAGTTCGAGGTGTTCTTTTACACTCACTACCTCTACATTCTCTTCGTCTTGTTCTTCATCTTTCATGTTGGCATCAGTTATTCCTATATTATGCTCCCTGGATTTTACCTCTTTATGGTCGATCGTTATTTAAGGTTTCTTCAATCAAGAAACAGTGTTCGTTTAGTTTCTGCTCGTATTTTGCCCTGTAAAACCTTGGAACTTAACTTCTCTAAAAGCCCTGGTGAGATTAATGACTTATGACTTAACATTCTGCTTCGTAATTAAACTCATCATCTGAGATAATTCGTCTCTTACTCTATTGTTTTTCCTGATTTATTGGCAGATTTGAGGTATAATTCAACAAGCATTATGTTTATAAACGTGCCAAGCATTTCCAGGCTGCAATGGCATCCATTCACCGTCATTTCAAATTGCGACTTGGAACCTGAGAGATTGGGTGTTATGATTAAAAGTGAAGGAAGTTGGTCTCAGAAGCTATATAAGGATCTTTCGTATCCGATTGCCATGGACCATCTCGAGGTCTCAGTTGAAGGGCCTTATGGACCTGCTTCAACCGACTTCCTGAGGTGTGTACCAATTTAGATTGGTACAATTGCAGTCAAAATATTTTAGTTATCCCTTAAACTCTGATGTTCTTGATTCTGTAAGTAAAGTCACGCACTGACTGATGTTTCTGTACAATTAGGCATGACAAGCTTGTGATGGTGAGTGGAGGCAGTGGGATTACTCCTTTCATATCCATAATAAGGGAGCTCATCTTTGCAAGCAAAACAAACTATATCAAGATCCCAGAAGTGCTTCTAATTTGCGCATTCAGGAATTCTTCGGAACTTGCAATGCTTGAACTTTTACTCCCGATATCGGAAACTCAATATTCCCTATCGAATCTGCAACTGAAGATTGACGCTTATGTTACAAGAGACAAAAAACCCTTCAAGGATAGCTGGGAACTCCGAACTCTGTTGTTCAAGTCCCTACCAACTGAAGCACCAATCTCTGCCATTTTAGGCTCCAAGAACTGGCTTTGGCTTGTTACAATCATATCTTCTTCTTTTATCATTTTTCTCGCCATAATTGGACTTATAACCCGCTACTACATTTATCCCATAGATCAAGACTTCAAGCCAGTGTTCTCGAGTGCTTTGAGAATTTCTCTAACAATGTTAGCTATGTGCATAAGCATAGCCATTACAGCAAATGCGGCTGTTCTCTGGAACAAGAAAAAGAGTAGGAGAGTAAGTAATCGAATTCATTGCATAGAAAGTCCCCCACCACTAGCAACACTAGGGTGGTACTTCGATGCTGAAAGAGAGATGAAAAGTGTCCCAATTGTGTCTCTTTCTGATGTTACTACGGTGCACTACGGTGAACGACCTGATTTAAAGAGTAAGCCGTTCAGTTTTGTCCGTATTATTTACTTTCTTGTGATTAAGCTTCCCTCAGAAATTGGTAGAAACCCTTATCCAATTTACCATTTTTTGACAGAATTTCTGTTTGACTGCAAAGAATCAAGTGTTGGAGTACTTGTTTCTGGTCCAAAGAAGATGAGACAAGAGGCTGCGACAATTTGTTCATGTGGTTTGGTAGATAACCTGCACTTTGAGTCCATCAGCTTTAGTTGGTGATCTATGCTAGACATTTCCAATAAAGAGTTTCTGTCAACTTCACCATAATATGGTTGATATCCTAGCAGTGTCCTTTGTGTTTGTTTTTAAGAATTGCATGCATAGTGTTGATTGGAGTGACTAGGAGTTGATAAATCAGGCATCAACTCAGTAACGCCCCATTGTTGGTTCCTTCTGTTGCAGTGCTATATTTAATGAATAATATATCGTTTTTTTTTTTGGTCCCACTTCAAACTAGCTACAAAGTACTTTGGCCTCACTATCTCTAAAATAATTGAAATGAACTCCTTATCCATTCGAAAAGAGCCTCTCTACAAAGTAAAATAAGACTCTGTAATATTAATTCTTTCTAAACTTTGAGCAGAACTCTTATTGAATATAGCTATGTTTACATATTTTTATAATAAAAAACATAATTATTATTTTTAATAAAATCCATATATTTTTTAAGCCACAAATTAATAATTTAAAATTAAATAACAAAGTCGATTATACTGAACTTTTAATATAAAAAAGTAAACCTATCTCTTTGCAAGAGTTTTTGTTGAGTCCAAACAATTTGACCCATGACCTTTAAGTGCAAGAGACATTTGGTGTCCCATCTTCTGCTAATTAAGCTAGCCCTTTCAGGACATTACAACTAGATATTGCTTTTAAGAATTTAGTTAATGACCATTAGCCAGGAGACGGCAAGTTTGCAGAATAATAAGTTACTTAATATGGGATTGATTAAGACATGAAGCTTAGTTCGGGGTTACGCGACAAGCTTAGCATTCTATTATCACAAGCCAACAAAAACAAGCTATTCGGCTGTCGTGTGTGATTTCATCTAATGGTGTCTGGTGCTTGTCTATGAATTGTATAATTTGTGACTTATTACATATATATATTGACGTGTGATGTGAGGCAATTGAGGGGTATTTTTGTACTTATTAGTGATGTGTGATAGCGGAGTCCACGAACCTCGGGTTAGTTTTTTTTTTTAAATCGGGCTTTGATTCTGGCTCTGGGTCAGGCTGCCTAAGTTTCGGACCTAGTTATTTAAAAAATTGGGCTTCGAACCAGATTCAGACTTGAGTTACACAAGTTCGATTTGGCCCGAGACTTAACCCTTATAAACAAAACAACGTCATTTTACTAAAAAAGACTTCGTTTTGCATATTTAATTTGAAAAAAAGATTGAGCTTGGCATGGCCTAGATCGAGTCGGGCTCAAACTCAGGCTCCGGCCAGACTACCTCAGACCCGGTCGGGTAAAGGTTCAAACTCGAGCTCACTGCCTAGGGCCGTAGATGGGGCTGAGGTTGCAGCAGTTATTTTCTTATGATTAAGCTTCAAACAGAAATTGGTTGCTTGGATGTTGAAATCCTTGTCCAATTTATCATTTTTATTGCAGAAATTCTGTTTGAGTGCAAAGAATCAAGTGTTGGAGTACTTGTTTCTGGTCCAAAGAAGATGAGACAAGAGGCTGCAATAATTTGTTCATGTGGTTTAGCAGACAACCTGCACTTTGAGTCCATCAGCTTTAGTTGGTGATTTATATTAAGACCTTTCCAATAAGGGGTTTCTGTCATCTTCAACCTTAAATAAACTTTTGATTGTATGTGAAATATACTAAAAACTAAATAATAAAATCAATTTAAATGATAAATATCAGATTGTTAATGTCAAAAGTAAAACTATATCTAACATTTTGGGATGTCATAACTAACATTCATATCATTAAAGCAAAGCTACGTACTCACACCAGCAAAACTATATGCTTGTTTTGTGACTTTTTGGCTGTGGATTATAAAGAACAGAACAGAACAGATGATCTCATCGGTTCTGCCACTACTACTAGGCCTAAGCTCAAGCTCAGAGACTAATGTCAAGTGCCATGTATGGATATTTAACTTGATCATGGACATCTTTACTGTTTATTGTATACTGGCCTGTAACGAACAGATATCAGATTGCATATTACTATAAAACATCAAATCATACACTCCAATGGAAATCAAACGGCTTGAGCTCATAATCACCACAAAACATGATTCCTTTTCGCTCTAATAATTCGACATAAAATGACAGACACTTAAATGTCTATTGTTATTTTAAAGACTTTGATATTATTGAATAAAGTCATAATATTTTATAATTGAACTTAGATAATCACAATCATATAAAAACTTGACTGCTCAACTCAAAATTAACTTAGTAAAATTCGATTTAACTAAATTAAAATTTAAGATTGATAAATGCTTTTGGATGTTTATGATAAAAAATCAAACTAAATTAACCTCGATTCAACGAATTAAATTATAATTAACTCTAATTAATCTAAATTTAGGTTAAAATGACAATTCGTTGATCCATGAGTCTAAATTTAGGCATTTTTAATACGTCGATTTATGAGTCAAATTAAGCCTATAAAATGACATCATTAGACGATTCATACTTTTAATTTAAAATTTTATTTTCAAAAACTAACAAAACCGAACCATGAACTGACCCATTGTCGTCACTATTTTGAGGCTCTGAACTTAGACGTGATGAAACTTGCTTACGTAACTACCATTACACACTTAAGTTTAGACTATAACTTACAGAACTTCTACAGGTAAGCGCAAATTTACTTTTCAGTGATAGGTTTAGGGCCACCCATATTACAAAATAAATCGCTTACTTCATCAACCTCAATCACTACGAATTAATAAATTTTTTACTGTACATAGTTTTTAATTTGCTTTTCCTGACTTATTTGGCAGGTTTCGGGCACAACTCAACAACCATTTTTTTGTAAACGTGCCCTGTGTTTCCAAAGTGCAAAGACAGCCATTCACTATCACCACTTCAAATCGGTGTTGTGATTTAACATGTGAGTGAAGGAAGTTGATCTATGAAGCTATACCAGATGCTTTCACTGCCGGCTGCCACAGACCATCTCGAGGTCTCAACTGAAGGACCTTACAAGATCCTAGAAATACTTCTGATTTGGGCTTTCAAGAACTCTTGAAGAACAACTCAAAACTCCTTCGAACTCCGTAGTTCAAGCCCCAACCAACAGAGCCATCACCGTATTCCCAAAGTTCTGCCATTTTAGGCCCCAAGAACTGGCTCTAGCTTGCTTCCACCTTAGCATCTTCTTCATCACATAAATCAAAACCCCATCACCGTATTCCCAAAGCTCTTCGAGTTTTTCTTAGTGTATTAGCTATAAGCATAAACATTGAAATGATAGCAACTTTAGCTGTTCTCTGGAGCAAGAAACAAAGCTTCAAGGAACATGATCAAATTGAGAATAAAAATGGGCCGACATCAGCTGGATCGTTGGGCTCTTGTCCAGGCAACTTCTGTGCACTATAGTGAAAGACCAAATCTAAATACTAACCCACTCAACTAATCTGCTATTTATTAGAAATCTAATGGTGCAGTTCCTTTGTTGTGATTAAGCTTCCATCTGACTTAGTACCTAACTATTACCAAGAGCACAGATATTGAGAACTTTCTATCCAAACTTCAACATCTTAGCAAAGGATCAAGTGTTGAGAGTACTTGTATGATCCAAAGAAGATGAAACATTAGATTGCAATGATTTGTGCATCTGGTTTGGTCGAGAATCTGCACTTCCATCCCATCAGCTTTAGCAACAAATGACCTTTAACACTTCTGCGGCTTGGAAGATATACCTGGCAGTGGAAGACACAACACGATCATCATCTTTATTCCAACTCTGGGACACTGGAGAGTCTGACCTCCAAATCCTCAACCAGGTATTGGTACTCGGCAAATGTAGAATGTGACTACAGCATACATCAAGAAGATAAGGTGAGCCTTCTTACAAACACCATTCTGCAAATATTATAATAGAAGCATATACCTGAAGAGTGAAGCTGTATGCTTTCCATAGGCGCAAGTCATGACGGAAAAGATCAAAAAGAACCTGCGGAAAATGACCAAAAAAGAACAAATCAAACTTAAGAAAAGATATACAGTTCCACATAGCTAAGATGGAAGCCAGTGATGCAAATGAATTGACTCCGCCTTAAATCTGAGCTCTTTTTTAGGGTATGTAATACTTCAAGATGGCTGGATGACTACTACCTCTTGATCCTATGAGAAAAAAAGTAACAGAAAGCCCATCTTTGTCTCAGTGGAGTCTTATAAAGGGGGTCATAAACACCCAACCAAACTAATTAATTAACATGTTCAACATAATAATCTAAAAGAAATAGATATGCTTCTCCCTAAGTACATGTAACACCAAAAGAATGAAATTATATCTAGCCCCCTGTCCTAGCAAAGCTTTAGCAGTTTATCACAAATTAGGCCATCACAAGGACAATGTACTAACAAGATCAATCATTTTCAAACAGCAGATATTAGCCCAAACCAAAAGTTAATGGCTATTCTTTTTGAACTAAAAAGGACCCGCATGAAAAGGAAAACAAAACCACCTTCAGAGTGAATAGGGTTCAATTTATGAATGGAAAATAACCAAGAAAAGCAACATCACCCTTCATAATTATTTTGTAATAAACATTGTTGCTCAAGGCAATAGTACCTCCGATCGTCTTAAGAGAGTTGCCAGGACAACTATCCACTCCTTGAACTTTACAGAACACATATGCGCTAATAAGAATTCAGCATCTAACCGGCTTTGCAGCGTATCCATTTGAAGCTGAGACAGGTAAATGGTGGTTGTGTCAGGAGAGAATGAAATTAAACATTTTTCTCCTCAGAGCTGATTCATATAGATCAAAGCATAATGTAAGACCTTATAAGGACAGAAGCCGTAATCTATTGATAAAAATCATTTAAATATCTGTTAAAATCCTCCCAAGTTATTGATAACTTATAATTAAACATGATACTACTAATAATCACCACCAAATGAATGGAAGTTAATCCATTGTTGTAAAAAAATTAATCAATCTTGACTACATAGACACATACCAGTATGAGATCTAAATCACAAAGAATGCCACACATTCACGTACATGCCATATGTTGGGGAAACAAAAGGGACTTTTATGATAAGTTGTCAATTATTAGAGAACTAAGATAGAAGACACTTAAGAACCAAGGAACATCAGAATGTTATCATGCCTTCTGTCCAATTAGTTCCAGCCCCGAAGCATAATTCTCCAAGCGAGCACTACCGTGTCTCTCCCATTGAAGATATTCCTGCAATTATTCATATCCCAGTCATGAGTACTAAATATAGTCAAACAAGAAAACGGAAAACAAATATGTCACTTACCACTAAATCAAACTGAGTCCCTTTTACAAATGCAACAAGTTTGGAAAGCTCTTTTCCTGACATCAAATAGATAGCATGACTTTCTAGAATGTTCTTCACAGAAGCAACTGGTGCACCCGAATCCTTGAATGAGGTACTGATACAAAGACAATCTGTTGTTAGTATTAACTGGAATGATAAAGCTGAAGGAGGTCAAGATATCCAATAGAATTTATATAGAGTAAGCAAAAATAAACATCAACTAGGAAAATGCATGTCAACCTTTTATCCAAGGATGATTTTCTGTAACTAGAACGGAAAAGAAAATATCCCAAGAATCTCGGAGATAATTTATCAGAATCTGTAGACGTCTGTTCATATTCCTTCCCAGATCTTAATAAGAATCGCACCTAAGAACCATAGACAAAGGAGAAAATAATACACACCACCCATCATCAATTGAGGCATCATTTGTTAAAAAATCAGTTTTTGAAGCAAAAGATGTCAAGTATAGCCATGCCCAATACATACCAGCTCACCAGCAAGTTCATATAAAGAATCATCAAGCGTTGCCTGCATCAGTATATAAATATTTGTCATAGTCATGCGTTGAATAAAACCTATCAGAAAGATGAATTAGTGAAGTTATGCCTCCTTAGGAGTTCCTCGTCAGGGGCCAGCACTGTCCTATTTTTATACACTTTGATTCGCAAGCTGTTGTAAATTTTGGATGTGGCTTGAGGAATGGTTATGATTTGTGACACAATGCCACTCAACTACAACCATTTGAAAGAGTGGGGAAAGAAGCTAGTAGGCAAAGCTTAATACCATCTCTACCTGTAATAAACGTAAAGCACAGTACTGACTGACAGCAGGACCTTCAAGCTTAGCAATCACCTGGAACAATCATAAATACAATAGATTAACAAATACGGTATCATCACAATACATTGTCTCAATATGCTTATTCAATATATATGTCCATAACTGCTCTTTATTCACACAAATTTTAGACTATAAAATATTTCCTTTACAATATAATTGTAAACCTTAGGCGCAGACTACGGCAATATTTTTCAAATTCTTGATTAATTAGTTATGGAACAGTCTAAGATGCTTAATTTTAAGGTCATAACACAGCTTTCACAAACAGGAATGACTACACAGATAAGTACTTTTAAGAAACACTTAAAAATAGAAGAATGAAAGTAATAAATTCCAGCACCTATTAACTAATCATCGAAAAGACTAGTTCTTCATATCTTACAAGTATATAGCAAGCTGCAGTCCGATACCATCTGCGCTGGAAGCATTCCTCAAACAACCTAAATGGAAATAACAATATACATGAATAAGCTTGAGGTGCAAATGCATCTAGCATGTGGACGGTCAAATAGGGTCACACCTTGGAAGAATGGAAAGAAATAAAATCCCTGGTTCAACAAATAGTGAATGTTGTGAAACCAGCAAGAGAAATTTAGTGAAGAACAGTATAAATTGTTCTTTCAGATATTATTTATAACCTTTATGGTAGGTTAGGAAAAGGATGTTAGCCAAGACAGTTAAAAATCCTTAGCATCAGAAACCAATTGATAAAATTCCAAATTTGTTAAAAGAAGAAAAATTTCAGACCTAGCTAAGGCACAAACCATGCACCAAAATGAGGAAGACATTGAACACAAAAGACCAACAAGGTCTACTTAAATAACTCTGAACGATTAAAAAAGACCATGAAGCCACTAATTGCCCCAGAAGGTGATGCATATTTAATAGCAAGACTTAATCCTTCTTACAAAGGGCCTGATATCATGATTTTTTAAATACCATTCTACATCAAGGAACAACTATGAACTTCTGAGTTATTACTTTCTCTCTTTCACAGGACACAGAAAAAGAGACAAAGAGTATACTCTGTTGATCTTCCAGCAGCAGAGAATAAATCTGCCCAATGTCTACCATCAGTTTTTCTTGCAACGCTGACAACCACGTCAAAATACTCCGGGAAGTTTCTAATCAAATCACAAGTCTTCTCCAAAAGAGAGGGACTGCCTGGAAGCTTTGGTACTGCCATCTGGTTCTTGTTCACATTTTGCCTATAGATAAGTATTATGCAATTTTAGGAAGTGCAAATAGCATTCTATTAATTGTTGAATCAATTGATACAACTTGAAAAGCTAACTTAAAACCTTGAAAAATGAAGCATGCAATTTTATTCAACCAAGAAGAAGTCACTAAGGCACCAAATATGCTAGAAAGCATGGAATTATAACCAAAGAAAAGTCTTACTTTTTAGCTTTCATCCATTGAGCTGATAATAGTTATTATTATGCACACCAACAGGTTATATAGCAATATACTATATAATAAAGAAAGACAATAAGAATCTCTTATATGTTTATATAGACCCACCACTACACTTACTTCTGATGGAAATTTGACACAGAACACATACAAATACATCTTTTACAGTCAGTAAACGTACCTGGAAATTTCGGCATCAAACACGGTAAAAAGAAGCCACTCCAGACAATGGGAAAAATGAGGCTTTTCAGCTGAAAGTTGTGCTAACCACAAAGCCTCCTCACGCTTATCCCTCTGTAAGACCCAGAATCAGAAGAGAATCGCAAAAGAATAGTTTAACCTAGCAAAACTAAACAAGAAAATATATAAACAACAGCCTGTAGAAATAGGTTTACTCAAGTCTACATAGTAGGGATAGCATATATAAATCTACCTTTTGAACTGTATATGAAACCTTTAAGCAAGGAAACAGAGTAATTTGCTAGCTTCTTTAGGAGCAAACAAATCTAAAGACCACTGACATGATTCCAGTGATACAGAATGCATCCTTTTGACAAGTTATGACAAGTTTATCATCTCACATGTCAATAACTCTTCCAGAATGAACATCCAGAGAACAATGCAATAAACAGGAAAGAACACATTATGCTGTTCTGCTATAATACAACCTTCTGTCACCCCTTTCCATTTTTTTAATTAAAGTACATGGATTGTTAAAAAAGGAATGATAGTAAAGGTTCTCAAAGAATAGAAGCAAACATCTGGGCCCATCGATCTGCAGCAGGACATCAGGGTTTCAAAAAGAAGGGATGATAATACTGTGTAAAGGAAGGCATGTATAAAACCTGAAGGAGGTGTCGCAGAAGGCAATGCAGTATAGTCTGAGCTTGGGGAGATGGCTCAAAACAGGGGAACTCCGTGCATGCTGAAAATGACATCCTCTGACAGACACCAACAACAACACCAGCATTTGGAAGAAGGCCCAGAGGATATATTTCACGGTCAAACTCCAGCTCCGGGTCCAGCTGAAGCACAAATGTTAAGTCAATTAGCATGTTCAGGGTACTGTGATCAAATCAATGAAAAAATAAGTTAAGCCATCGAAATATATAATTTGCAGATGCCACCGCATCCACTAAATCAAGTACACATAGTATCAGGAATTGATAGAGTCTGGCTGGGATGTCAATTCTTCCTTAAAGAAGACATCCGACCATACTGTAATGGGAAAATAAAACCTGGCTCACATAGCAGCTTAGGAGCCAATCTAACAAATAATGAATTCAACACACATTTTAGGCAGAAGTACAAGTTCCTAATTCTGTCAAATTCAACTTGAAGTTTTCAGAATGAACAATACTTGCTAGAAAAAATTGAGTGCCAATATTGACAACACAAAGATCCTTAAATTAAGTCTCTACCTGTAAGAAGTCCTCTTGTTTAAAAGGGTCAACACCTAGAGACGGATACCAAACCTGTAAAACAAAGCTTCCAGCAAGAGCCTATATCAGGCAAGTCACAGCACAGAACTAGGGAAACATTACAACAAGAAGTCAATTACAGGCAAGTCCAAAGGGAGCATACACAGTGGCACCAGTATTACCTGCATCCCTCGGTGGCCATAGTCCAACCATGAAACTTCCTCGATTAGATTTGTCTTATCATCTGACTGACCACAGGTAACCCAAAATAGCTCCACAGAGTCAGTGAGCTTCCTCTCACGTCCATCATCCAAATCCAGAAGTGAAAGCTCCCCATTTCCTCTCAATATCAAGCATCTAACAAAGTTTACAACCATAATTAGAGAAATTGTGCCACAAAATAATCAATTAGTCTTTGTGAATATTTACAATGATTAGACATTGCACCTTGCAGGCTCTCTAACCAACAAATCTGAAGAAGAGGAAACATGATTGTTTAAAGCAGATTCCTTTGGAATCTGGTCTGGAATAAAACGCATTACTGCAGGATGGCTCTTGGCAGTCATGATCGAGAGTTCTCGTACTGTAGAAAGCTGTTTGTCATTTTATCACTTAAAATGCATGGATGAAGGAAAAGTTTCATTAAAACACTCCATAGGAGTGCAGACTGAAAATTCAGAAGCACACAACCACCAAAAACATACTCTCAGTAAGAGTAACAATTTTAGCAGAAGTCAACTGGAAAATGTTCATTTACCTGCAGATCTGGAATACTAGAGGGTGTCAGTTCACCAATTAACTTTACATGGAATATATGGACATCAAATGGACGGTAAGTAACAAGTATGTAATCTTGATAGACATCCATCACCATTGGTTTGGCAAGCAACGGTTTTCGACAAAGTAAGGAGCTTTGGTCAAGGTGATATCTGGGATAAAAAAGCAACTCATACCTGCATCAGAACACAAGTTTGAGAAGAAGGGTGACTCTTTTAAATCTACAAAGGAAAGTGAATACAGTATTTACATGGCACAATGACTGCATGATATGATAACCTTCATTCATAAGAAATACAGTGGCCTCTAGAAGTTTTATAGTTGTCACATCCACCCTTCCCAGAATTGTAGTGCAGGAGCCAAATGCCCAAGGAACCTCCTGGTCCTCAACATCCTAATTTCTTAGCTTTTATAATGTAAGAATTGTTATTGGTTCAAATTTTTTGCCATACTAAGCAGTGCTGTAACAGACACCAGTCCAAAGCAACCCATAATCTACATGAGAACCACCATAAAAGATCACCACGTCTGCACCAAAGTGCTTCCTAAAATCCAAGTTATTCTGGAATAAATCCCGTGTTGCTTTTCAAAATTCATAGCTTACGCACATAGATCACAGTTTCTATTTTTTGGCTTTAAGCAATACCAAATCTTTCCAAGAAAAATGCATTGAGCAATAGAATTACCAGTTTAATAATATAACATTATGAGCAGGTCATTCCTATTTACCATTTTGCACCTAGGCACTATAGACTTACCCAGTGTGTTACTAATTGAGCACAAATTGATTGAACAAGGAATTCTTATCTAATCACAGACCTGAACTGTTTCCTTCTATATAATCTAACTGACACTATTTACCAGAAACAGTCAAGTGCAAAGGGCTCATAACATTTTTCCTTGTAAAAAGTTTCACCATATATCAGCAAATACACTTTGAGAAAAGTTTCACCATATCAGCAAATAAACTTTGAGAAAAAATAAGTGAAGCTGGAATCAATAGGTAGAGTATAAAAATATGAATTGATGACTTACATATTAGAAGAAACAACGTAGTTGCAAACAACCACAATTTTCCCCAGCCATAGCAAGCCTTTGCACTCAATCCTCTGCTCCTGAGTAATATCACCAAAGACTCGCCATTTTTTGAGTCGCATATCATATAAGATCAATCCATGAAGCCCAGCAACAGCCAAACACATTCCATCCTTGCTAGCTGCCACATGTTGAACTGGCCAATTCTGGGAGATGTATGAAACCTGAGACAAAAAAAGATACCAGGATTAGCGTTCCCAAAATGAAAAGACCACAACTGAGCAGAAAATGGACTGAACTTTCCATTAGATCACATACTGGAAGGTTTAGATGTAACATTTTTAATTCGTCTGTATCTTCAGACTGTACAACAAGTAACCTATCTTCTCCGTAAATCACTTGACGGACATATGTCATGCCAGAAACACCTCTGCTAAGGCAGCATTTCCCAAAAGAAAATGCAAGAATTCTCTCCAAAGATCCTTCTTCAATTGCATAAAGCCTATACCCATATTCATCCCACTGGATAAGTGAGGTGCCGCTCATTAATGGCTCATATTTACAATCTTGGTTTGGTTTGACTACTGGAGAAGATGCAGAACTTAAACCAATTTGTCGGATAGTTGACATCAAGCGACATCCAGATACAGACCAAACTGTAAGCCCTCTTAACTTCCAACCAACGGCAAAGGCAGAATTATCAGGTGTCCATGCAATACAACTAACAGAACCTGTATCTTCCATTGAATATCTGCATAACAATTAGAAGAAGAAACGGAAGCCAAGCTTGGTAAGTCAAAATCTGTACTTGCAACAGAATCTACAGGATTAAATCATGAATACTGTCATCTGATCATCTAATCATCTAAAACAGAGTCTAGTTGCAAAAACATTGTCAGAAAAGAAATCCAGCAATTTATCCTCAACAATTTGATAGGTGGAGTCAAATATTCAGTTCTGATATTGAACAATTATGTGACATTGGCCTCTATCTTCCGAAAATATCAAATTATTTCAATACTTTTGACATTCACCAATCGTTAGCGGAACTTACCCCCAATCATACAAAGACACAGCACGAATGAGGGACGCAGATTCTGCTAAATCATATAACTCAACAACCCCTCTTCTGGTACCAACTGCAAGGATTTGCTGATCTGAAGCTACTGAAGTACACACAGCATCACCAGAACCCAGCTTTTGATCAACTTTTATTAAATCAGCTTGCTTCAAGCCCTTCTTGCTAACAGAACAAGATATTAGTTGTCCACCAGAATATAATACAAACAGCAACTTCAGAGGAAAGCAAAACTCCAAATTTGCAATAGCAGAATTCCTGGTGTTATTATGATGAGAAACAAAATTTCCTGAGTCCCCTCCATGTGCAAGGCCATTACATAATGAATGTGGTAAGTGTGATACTCCATTACTCTCTTGCGGACAAGAATCAAGTTCCCAAGCTCCATGAAACTGCATAAGACAACAAAAAATAAAACAAAAACTGCCTTCCATTAACAAAAGATTACAATAGAAAACTTTAAACGAGATATATATGCTGAGTACATAAATTCTCTATGTCCATCTAAATATCATTACCTCAGCCTTCCAAGAAATACTATATAGAGACCCATTGGAAAGTCCAAGAAGCATATGCTTGTTATCACTCACAATATTGCTCCTGTTAAGAGATAAATCAGACAAATAACTAATATAATACCCAGAAACTATATCGGATCACAACATAGCAACAAGTAACACAATGTGCAAGTCAAATATGCATCACGATCCAAATGTTAAAAGAGAGAAGTAGCTATGCCCCAGCCTTG
>JANITX010000004.1:4398342-4408455 GCA_027564395.1 Erythroxylum ulei | reverse complement strand
TCTTATTCTTCTTCCACTTATATCCACCATGATGCTTGCGTTTCTTGTTCATAGCTCCATGTGAGCTAGAACTAATTGCATATGCTTCAAAAGACATCTTTGAGGCTTCAAGACGCTCTTCCTCCAAGATGAGATGCCTTGTAGCATCTTCCATTGTCTTGATGTTTTCATTATGAGTTTGGTGCATCTTCATATGCTTCCAACTTTGAGACACTGAACGAATCACAGCGTGCACTTGTTGTTCATTAGAAAGCTCATGACCAACATCACATAACTAACTTACCATGTTGGACAATTGCCTCAGATGTTTTTGCATTGTGTCCTCTAGGCGCTTCTTATAAGTATCAAACTTAATTGTAAGTGACCTCACTTTAGTCACTGAAGCACCTCCAAAACGAGCAGCTAATGCAGACCACATATCCTTTGCATACATACATACATACATACATACATACATACATACATATATAAATACATACATACATATAAGATATGCATATATTAAAAAAATTTGTGGAATATAGACCACTGCACAAAAGCAGTAGCCATTTTTCTCATTGCAACTTTTTAGAAAAAACCACGTATTGCAACTCTTGTGAAAGGCCACGTGCCTCTGGGTTGTTGAGAAGGAAGAAGAGTCTTCTTCTTCTTCCTCCTGCAGTGCAGTTTTTTTTCGTGACTTCTTCTTTCTTCTTTTGTTCTGTCCTTCTCTCGTTACTGCTATCTTTGGATTCTTGTTCTAAAACAATGTAAAAACTATAACAAAACCTTTGACTGTTTTTCTTATACCAACGTAAAATGGGATGACAAATTCATAAGAGGAATATTGTTCTTATAACTGTGTAAAAACCATATCAAAAAAACTTTGGCTTTTGTTCTTATACTAATGTAAAACGTGATGACAAATTCATATCATTACGTAGAAATCAAAAAAATGCTACGCATGCATATAACATACAAAAAAAATGTTTTAACCTGCTCTGATATCAATGGTAGAAATAATTAATATAAAATAAAATCATAGAGATCATTTCAAACAAGATCTGTTCATATGAATATAAAACAAAGAATCACGTACTCGGATTCTTATTGTAGTTCCACCGATTAAAAAACTTTTGTTACGTTCTGCTGCAGAGATATTCTTCTCTTTTCAAACTTGGCAGAAGAATTAGAATAGACAAATACACGCAGATGTATTTTTATCTTCAACGTTTCGTTCACGGTTGTCTTCATATAACTACCTTTGGTAGTTATTTCAAGAACATTGACCCTAATACTCTTCATGGTGTATACGAGTCATTATTATTAGATTCATCTGGATTGTTTTTTCAATGGTGAAGATTGACTTCCTTACTGATTCCTGAATTGATTTGCGCAGTTGTAGGTCCTACACTCTTTTTCTCTACTTTTAACGGCTAAACTTTTCCTTTCTACAGAGCTTTGATGATGAGACGAATGAGAGATTTCACCCGGATAAGTTTATGTTTCTCTGTAATTTTGTAGAGCATGATAAGTTGGAATCTCTTAAAATCCATTTATTGAAATGTTCTCCAGAATGTCTTTTACGATCTAATAAATAAGGTTGTATGTATTTATAGTTTAGGTGCTATAGTAGATGGATTTCATCGTTGCTTTTTACCGTTGGATCAAACAAATTCTTGAAACTTCATTGAATGCTCTGTCCTCTCTCTTCAGCCTTTTTCCCGCCTATTGTTTTTCTTTTACCATTCTACCCTTTCTTTTTCCTGTGGTAGTCTTCGTTTTGTCCTGAACGAAGGGTAGGACCGACCATTTTTTCTGCGTCCTCTAGGGACCGTCGACGTTCACCCTCTCCATGTGTGAACCAACCATGGATCTGGAACCCTTCCCTCCGCTGTCGTCGACGGCGTCTCCTGGGCATCCTCAGGGACCGACTGGGCGGGAACGTGGAGCTAAGGACGCGCAGAACTAGAGTGGGGGTGGAGCATGGCAGGACAAGGTAGGACCTTCTAAGCAGACCGGTAAGCTCCATTTTTACCTGAAAGTAGTTAAGGCCAGCGTCGTGTCCCCTCCAGTGGAGCTGTTGCAGGCGAGAGCTCGCGCCTGGTCGCATGTGCTGGTCGGGTTTTTCTGGCCCAAACGAGTTGCGTTCCCGGTGGTTAACGCTTGGGCAAGAGGTAAGTGGGGAAATCGTGGCTTTAAGAAAGCTATGCTAATGGAGGATGGGCCCATTTTGTTCAAGTTCTCTTCAAACTCTAACATAAGGGAGATCTTGGAATTGGGTCCTTGGCATGTTGGTGACCAGCCTCTGTTTTTACGATAATGGAGGCCGGGTTTAGGTTTGAACAGGGGCTCCATTGATGTATTACCGTTATGGGTGCAATTTCACGAACTTCCTATGAAGTACTGGACGGTAGAAGGATTGAGTCATCTTGCTAGTAGTCTGGGGAAACCCATCTGTATGGATGCACAGACAACTGCTATGGATAGGATTGGATATGCCAAGATCTGTATAGAGGTTCCGAAAAATACGGTATTGCCTGAGAGTTTGTCTATTAAAAGACTTGGAGAAAATGGGGAGTTACTTAGTGATTGTATTGTTGTGTCGTATCCTTGGAAGCTTAATGTGGTGGGTAAGAAATGGGTGGCTACGGACAGAGTTTTTCAGATAGGTTGGTATGATGAGTTGATGACTGAAAATGGTAGAAGACATGGCCAGAGTATGTTTGAAAAATCCGAAAATGGGCACCAAGAAGGGAGTTCAAAGGAGTTGCGCCCTTTGGAGAGGGAGGAAATGGTGGACGGAGAGGATGCGATGGAGCAGTCCGTAGACCTACCTAGGAATGGAGTAGTCGACTCTAAAATTATTTCTCTTCAGCAAGGAGCAGATGGGGGCAGTGAGGGAGTGGAGGTTCATCAGGCCATAGGAGAGGCATCTCCTATTTTAGCTGATCCCAATTTGAGTATTGGTATTGTGAATGGTATAGACACGGATGCAAGGGAGATCTCTCAAGATTCGGGTGGGACTGTTAAGAAGACTACTGTTAAGAAGAAAGCTAAGAAGAAAAGGCACAAAGGGGTGATGTCCCCGGAGTGTCTTTTTTAATTATGACATTTCTCGTTTGGAATACTAGGGGTTTGAATGACGCCTTAAAGAAGCTGATGGTTAAGCAGCTTGTAGTGGATTCTCAACCTATTTTGGTAGGATTACTAGAGACTAAAATTAAAGCTACAGCCGATTGCAAAGAGTTAGATTTTTTGGGGCCTCAATGGAGTTTCATTTCCAATCATGCTTTTCACTATAATGGGAGGGTGTTATGTTGGTATAATGTGAAAAAAGTGGATGTGCAGGTAATTAAGATGGGTGATCAGTTTATTCATTTGCAATGCAGGATTCACGGTCAGGGGCTTATTATGGTCACCTTGGTTTATGCCTCCAATTTTACGTTTCAACGGGCCACCTTATGGAGTGAGTTACATGAAATTCAAGAAGGGATGCAGGGCCGTGGTTGGTAGCAGGAGATTTCAATTGTTGTCATAACGCGATGGAGGTAGAGGGTGGGGTGAGCTTCCATGGTGGAGCAGGAGGGGAGCTACAACAACTTTTTCTGCAGACTAACTTGGTTGACCTCAGAGGTAGTGGTAGATGGTTTACTTGGGAGAATAAACAAAAAGGAAACATGTATATTCGGAAAAAACTGGATCGGGCTTTGGTAAATCAACAATGGCTCAGCGAGTTTTTGAGTGATTTGGCAGTGTTTGGGGAACCCGGTTTATCTGATCATACGCCGATAATCATTCAGAACCCGAGTCCTGAGCGTTGGGGAGGATCTCCTTTCTAGTTTTTTAATGGCTTATTACGGGTGGAGGGTTTTATGGCAATGCTTGAGCAGGTTTGGAGGACTGAAATTCAGGGGTATAAAGCGTTCCAGCTGATGCAGAAATTGAGGTTGGCGAAGCAAGCTATTAAGGAGTTTGGTAGACAACGGAATTGCAACTCGCATGATTTGGGTAGTCAGCTGGCTGCCATCCAGAGGCAGTGTTATAGGGAACCTCAGGATGAACATCTTAGAGCACTTGAGTCCGATTGCATGCATAAGTATCAGGAGGCCCTTCAGTTGAATCAATCGATTGCCCAGTAGAAAGCTCGCCAAACGTGGCTCAAGGAGGGAGATAGTAACACCAAATTTTTTCATGCGGCTATTTTGGCTCGGCGGAATGTTAACACCATTACGGAGTTGATGGATGATACAGGTCAAGTGCGAAGAGGGCAGGAAGCAGTTTCAATGCAGGTTAGAGAGTTCTTTGTCCAACTTATAGGTTCCAGTGTTAACTCGGGGATTGGCTTTGGTGTCTGGGATGTGCTGCAGCATACTCCTACTCCGGACCGCATGGCAATGTTACTTGCTCCATTTACTGCTCAACAAGTGAAGGAGGTGGTTTTTCGGCTCCATAGTTCTAAAACGCCAGGACCAGATAGATATACAGCCGGGTTTCTCCAACAAACTTGGAATATTACAGGTCAATTGTTCACAAAGGCAGTTCTAGAGTTTTTTTCATCCGGGAAATTGCTGCAAGAGATAAATCATACACATATTTGTCTAATTCCCAAGAAGGAGAGACCGGAGAGAGTTACAGATTATCGCCCAATTTTGTGTTGTACTACGGTGTATAAAGTGATTGCTTCTTTATTGGCGGAGCGCTTGAAGGGAGTGTTGACAGAAGTGGTTAGTAATGTTCAAGGGGCTTTCCTTCCTTCGAGGAGTATTGGAGACAATATTCTACTACTACAAGAATTACTGGGTGAGTATAACTCTGGCAAGAGGGTAAACAGCTGTGCCATTAAGATAGATCTTTATAAAGCATATGATATGATTGGATGGGGCTACTTGGAGGACTGTATGATCGGGATTGGGTTACCATCACGGTTTTGCCAGTGGATAGCTCAGTGTTTACACACCCCTTCTCTGAGTATATTGATTAATGGTATTCCGACGAAGCCTGTTAAAATTCGAAGGGGAATTCGACAAGGGGATCCTCTCTCCCCTTATCTGTTCACTTTGGCTATAGAGGGTCTTTCTAGGTTACTGCACAAGATGGTCCAATGTAACGGGTTATTTCAATATCATTATCATTGTCGAGAATTGCATTTGTCTCATCTTTTATATGCGGATGATGTGATTTTGTTGTGTCAAGCTGACCCACAGGTGATTGCCAGGATGTTAAACTTGATGGAGGTATTTTCTCGGTGGTCGGGTATGGTCATCAATGTGCCGAAGAGTGGAATTTATATCTCCTTAGATGTTGGAAACAGGGAGCAGTTGAGCAGGTTAACGGGGTTGTCCCTCCAAATCCCTCCGTTCTGATACTTGGGAGTCCCGATTACATTAGGTAAGCCTAAGTTCTCAGATTTCCATCCTTTGCTGGAAAGGTTGAAAAATCGTATTAATGCGTGGCAGAACCGGTTTCTTTCTTTTGCTGCAAGAGCTACTTTGATTGTATCTGTTTTGAATAGCATGCATGTACATTGTGTTGCTCATATAGCTATTCTGAAGCAGGTTATCAAAGAAATGGAAAGGATATTAAAAGCATTTTAATGGTCGGGCAAGCATGGTAGTTGTAAAGGGGCTAAGGTTAAATGGAGTGAGGTTGTTGTACCTAAGAAGCAAGGGGGTTTGGGTATAATCTCAATCACCCAGATGCAACGAGTATTGTTGATGAAACGTATTTGGCGGTTATTTGTGGATAAGGAAGCCTTGTGGGTTCAATGGGTGCAAATTTATCGACTCAACGGGCAAAGTTTCTGGCAACTTAAGTTGAGGTATGATCAATCTTGGATTTTCAAACACTTGCTGCAAATAAGAGAGCTGATCTTTCCTTTTATAAAGTGGCAAATTGGGAGTGGGGAGGTAGTAAATTTCTGGTTTGATAATTGGAATGACCTCAGCCCTCTATGGTCGAGAGATGATATGGCTGTGTTCCGTAATCGCCTTCCTAAGGAGGCTTCAGTGGCTTGGGTTGTTCGGTGGAGGGCACTTTCTCCTAATTGCAAGTATGGGCATACTCTTGATAGTTACCTTAACAATGTGTTGTTATGCTTAGATCAGGACCAGCCGATGTGGACTGCCACTCATAATCGGGTCTTCACGACACATTCAGCCCATGGGATCGGTCGTGCGATGCATGAAGAGGTTAATTGGGCTGATTTGGTGTGGCAGAAAGTTGTAAGTCCTAGAGCTGCCTTTTTGTTGTGGTTGGTTATTAAGAACAGATTGAGAACGAAAGATCGATGGTTTGGGGGTTTTGATCCCATTTGTGTGTTGTGTAACTTAGTTGAGGAGAGTCGTGACCACTTGTTTTTTGAATGTGAGTATTCTAAAGTGGTTTGGAGTCGTATCCTTCACTTGCTTGGTAGATCCCACGTCTCCTATGTGTGGACGGAGGTGTTGACAGATATGATATTGGGAACTCAATCCGGTAGGCTAGATAGTGTCATAATTCGAACGGCTTTTCAGATGGCGGTGTATCACTTATGGAGGGAGAGAAACTGCAGGCTTTATAGGCATCAGGGACATCATAAATATGAGTTAGCTGATACTATTATTAATTTGATTCGTGAGGCTCTCACTGTTACTGGAAAGCATGAGGCTGTTAGTATGGAAATGAGACGGCGATGGCATATATAAAGTGTAGTAGCTGTATTTTTTTTTGCTTTGGTTTGGTGTTTACACTGAATTCTGTTTTCCTTTAGAAAGGAGTGTACAGTGTAGACTTATTATTTGAGCAATATAATTTATTTTCAAATTTCAAAAAAAAAGTTCCTAAATGCTTATGGTGAAGAGATAAGATGAAATTGTTCCTAAAAGCATATGGTGAAGAGATAAGATGAAATTGAATCAACTTGCTATAGTCCTCTGTAACCCTTAATAAGTTTACTAGCTTTCCTATTGATCAAAACAATAAAATAATGATTATGCACTAAGATATCTAAGTAATTAACTTGTTAGGAAACTTGAATAGTTATAGAGAAATAAGTATAAAATCCCAGTTAACTAAGTCAAATGCCTTATAAATATCAATTTTGATAGCATAATTAGCTCAAGAGTCATTGATATAATAGTTCCTTAATTAGTTATTTTGGTGCAAGCAACATATTGTCTTTAATACCTCTACCTTTTATAAAATTAGCTTAAGATTAGCTAACAAATAAAGGAAGCACATGTTTGATCCTGTTAGCTAATAACTTAAATACGGTTCTATAAAATCTCTTGTGATAAGAAATCGGTCTAAAGTCCCTCAAAGAGTTTGAATTATAAGTTTTTACTACCAAACATAAATGAGTGTGATTCTATACCTTCAACATATTGGCATTATTAAAGAACTAATAAATAACTTTTCATACATAGAACTTAATGGAGCTCCAAGTTTGTTGATAAAATAAGTTAGGGACTAAGGCTTTATTAGTATATTTCATTTAGATTATAATTTTTACATTATTGTGTATTAATACTACTTATTAATTTATGAACATTAATATGTTAATAAGTTATTTAAATTTATAAGAAATTTTTTTAAATCAAATTTACTAAATGAAAGTTAAATGCTAAATGTTAGGAAGTTGAGTTTACTATTCTCAAATCATTTCATAAATAGGGACAAAAAATCTGGCTTCTTATATGTATCGCTTCAAATCATTTCAAATTTAATATAATTATTTTTGATATACAATTCTTTATAAAATAGTTGAGGTTTAGGGATCATAACAATAGACAAAAATTTTCTTTGTGCTATCATGATAGAATTATATACATCCAGATAGCTCTTAGGCCCCTTGTAATACCCGGTATCTAGTTTACCCGGTACACCAAAATAAATCAGTATTTGAGACTGATGCCATTAAAATAACATAACAGTGAATAATAATTTTAGTGACATCAAATTAATGATGTATGTCATTTTTCGGTGGTCACAGGAAATTGTCCGAGCAGATGTTTAAAAACCAGAACAAGAATGACATTTTTGTAAATAAGTGGACTTATGACATATATAAGGAGGTAAGTGGGAGAATAAGACAAAAGAGTTGTCTTCTTCCTCCCTCTCTCTCACGACAACCTCCATTGGAGCTCCTCTCAAGCTTTTTCAACTTTTGTAACAAGAAAAGGAAGGAGATTCAAGCCATTTGGGTGGTATAAAAAGGTAAACCTCCACTCCAATGCTTAGATCTATGGATTAAAGCTTGGTTTTTCTCTTCTTTTATGAAACCCATTTGATGGAATGTATGAGTTTAATGATTTGGATGATGGATCTTTGTTCTTTGATGTCTAATGACACTTATATATGAAGAGATTTCGTTTTTATGGTGATTTGGGGGGTTAAACCAAAACCTAGGGTTTTGAAGGTTAAGCTGTCATGGAGACAGATTCGTGGCTCTCTTTGTACATTTTGTTTGAGCTGTTTAACGTGTGAATCTGGAGAAAAATCAAAACATAGAAGTTGTAGATCTAGATGTCTACTATATCCATGAATTTTCCACGATTTTAGGGTGAGCCGAATAAGTGTAATAGGCCCCGAATTGGTACTGGTTCAGAATACCAGCGAGATTAAAACGAGAACTGAAAGTTAATTGTTTGAAGACCTTAGAGTTAGAATTGGATGATGCGTTCTTCTTAAGAAATGCTTAAAAATGTATCCTTTAAGTTCTGTAGAAAGTTATTTTTAATTGGATATGTATTCTATGAGATATGGTCAAATAAGTGAAGGTTGTTACTAACCTTAGTAATACAGAAAAGAATAGAAACAGGTCAGGTTTGTAAAAATCACAATAAATCCAATTTACGTCATTTTTGAGTTGTCTTTGGATATGTGATATCCACATGAGTCTATTGAAAATGAAGCTTATAATCACCTTAATTGGATGAGAAATTAATGAGTTATAAGGTTTTTAGTCGGGAAGGATCCAACTCATGACTTCATGTTAAGGCTGATTGTAAATGGGAAATTTGGATCTCCTTAATGATCGAATTAGAACATGGTCATAAAAGAAGAAATGTGATTTTATTTGTAAAATAGAGGTCTGCACAGTTTAAAAAACATTGGACCTTTGTGTTAGGAGTTATGCCTTCACAAATGGGACTTATGCAGATTTTTATGATATTTGTTAAGAAATGAGACTTATGTGAAAATGACTAATGAGGGTATATGCATTTTCATGCATGTTACCTAATAGCTTGTGAAAGCGGACAAGGGATAGAACTGGAAGTCATACCTAGTACCTCCCAAGTTCAAGAAAGGTAGAAAAGAAATCAGAATTTCTAACATAGTCAAGGTGAGTATAATCATACTACTATACTTGTGTAGTAATGCTATCTTTTATTACCAGATGATTTCAAATTCTTTGCATATTCTGATTCCCTTATTTGTTGAACCTATTGATTGCGATTCTTTGATGAATCATATTTCCCATGTTAGCCATGATAATGAGTTCTCAGAATTAAGAAAGAATCAGAAAAGGGGAGATATGCCGTACTAGCATGCCTCTGTCTCTTCCTAAGAATCTCATAAAGAAATAGAACTCAGAAATGAAAAAGAACTCAGAAATGAGAAAGAAACTAGAGATTTGAAAGAAACTCAGAATTTTAAAAGAAATGAGAATTTTGAAAGAAACTAGTGATTTGAAAGAAACTCAGAATTTTGAAAGAAACGAGACTTTTGGAAGAAACTAGAGTTTTGAAAGAAACTTAGAATTTTTAAAGAAGCTAGACTTTTGAAAGAAACGAGACTTTTGAAAGAAACTAGAGTTGTGAAAGAAACTCAAAATTTTAGAAAGAACCAAGAATTTAGAAACCAGATTTATGATTTCTTTGAAAAATTCGTTTTGAGCTTTATTATTGATCATGTATTGATGCTTAGAATGTCACAGACCATTCTTGTGAAGCTAGCCTTGTGTTACCTAGCCTCACAAGCATGGTAGTATGTTTATATCTTACTGAGTCGCGTTGTAAACTCACACCTCACTATCACCATTTCAAGAGATTAGCAGACCGGTCCAGAGAGAAATCCAAAGGGGCTGGACAATCAGTGATGTATGTTTTAGCTTGATGTTAGTGTGGATGCTTATAGCTGCTCCATGGTTTG
>JANITX010000004.1:4322468-4335096 GCA_027564395.1 Erythroxylum ulei | reverse complement strand
TATCAAAAATAAAAAATTTACCTCACAATTTGAGAAAATTAATAATTAAAAGTGAAACTATATTATACATTAATTAAATTAAATTTATTACTTGTTTTTTAATATTAATTTATTAAATAGTTTAATTTAAATACATTATTTACATATATTTAATAATTTTAAATAAATATTTGGGGTTCATCTTTATAAAATAAAAAAGTCACTTTTTTCATTAAAATTATCGATGATTAAAAATCTCAACCGGTTTGGCCGGTTAAATGTTAAAAATCTTAAGTTGTCTAATTTTCGATTCGATTTACTTTAATAATTGTTGTTATTAAATAGATTAATTTATTAATTAATTTGTCAATTTTTATAAATTCATAAGTTCTTATAAATAAAAATAAATCAATTAATATTCATTTAATAAATTTTTAATTAAATTTCAAATTGTTCAATAAATAAGAACAAACTTTTTCAATTATATTTTAAATTTTTAAATTTTTATTTAATTTTTAACCATTTTATGACTACCTATTAAACATTTTCAACATTAAATCTATTTTTATATCGGTTTAACTTTCGATTTGATTTTTAATTATTTCAGTCGTTTAAAGACAAAGTTAAAATTAATTTCAAGTTTTAAAAAACTAACTTAATTTGATTTGAACAATTTAAATGACTTAAATAAAAATATTTTATTTTAATTTAAATTAATAAATTAAAATAATAATTAAATTTTAGATTGGGAAATTTCAAATTGAACTTAGAGCAACCTCGTGCCTATTCATAATATTAAATTCCAGGCTTTCAATTAAAAATTATAAAACAGATAGGTATAGTTTTTTATTAAAGGTACTTTGTCACATCCTCAAGTGTCAGACATTTGTGCTGTAAATATAATATTAGTACATCGATAGTGCCCCTAAACGTTTCCCCAAATAGTTGGTTAGGCAGACTCGTCTCCTTCACCGAACTTTATACTTTCCTCAGTAACCTTTACTTAATAAGGTTTTAATTAATTCGGAGATATGGAGTAAAAAACACGATATAATTTAAATAACTTTTAAAAAATCTGATAATTTTTAAATTCACTGAAAATATTTATTATGATTTTTAAATTTTCAAAACAATCTCTTTTCTTAAATTTTCGTTACAAAAAAACAATAAATCAAATATTATTAACATGTCGATTTAATTTAATTCTTAAATTTGATTTGAATCAATTCAACCCATTGTTTTCAAAACCAGATCGAAAGTTAAACTGGTAAGACAAAATATTTAAGGTTTAATCAGTATTAGACCATCATAAACCAGTTAAATATTGAATAAAAATAAAGAATTTGAAAAAGATTGAAGAAAACTATCTTACCCGTCGAAAAATTTAAAATTTAATTGTAAGAGAAGACTATTAAATAAAAATTAATAGGTTTATTTTAACTTATTTGATTGATTAATAAATTGATCGGTTTTTAATAATAAAGATTATTAAACTAAATTAAATCCAAAAACTAGAAATTGAACTGATTCAAGGTTTTAACTGTTAATTCGGTTAATCCAGATCAGTTTTTAAAACATTAATTAATTTTTGTATAAATAATACTTGATTGATTCACATGTGATGTTTATATCACGTATATTTTATCCTTATTTTTAACAAAAATTTAGAATATATTTTCAAAATTAAAAAGTTACAAATTTTTTGATAATTTTAATTATTTAAACTGCAACAAAATTTATTATGTAAAGTAATGTTGTATAAAAATAACATATCACCAACACTCAATTTTAATAATTTAGGGGAAGCTTAATAAAAAGGAGTCTGAATTCCAAAATTATTAACATTAAATTTTAAAAAGTAGCAATAAAATGTTCATACTTTTAATTTTTTTAATTTTAGCCCGATATTAGTGTTTCCATTAAATTTGCCGACGTGATTTGGCATGTGTTGCAGAAATTTTAATTATTGATACATGTCAGTCAAAATTAACACAATAAAGAAAGATTAATGAAACGATTTCGTTTAATTACATAATTAAAATAACGTCGTTGTTTAAATATGACCTAAATTAAATTACGCAATTATGACGATTTTATGCTTTGATTTCAGTTTTTCCTTCGTTTTTAGTTTGTTCTTTCGACACTCTCACCTTTCGATTTTCATATCATACAGCCCCATCGCCCTCACACTAAGGACATCAAGATAAAAAACTAAAAACAAAAAATTTACTAGTGCAGTACGCTGTAATGCGAGAATAATTTTAGGTGTAAAAAAACAAACAAAAAATAACGGGCTAAGATTATCGGGAGAACAACAGATAACTTCATGCTAGAATTAAAAAAATTAAAAATTTAAACATTTTATTGTCACTTTTTAAATTTGGAGTGAAAATTGAAAAAAATTAAAAGATATTGCTAGTTTTTAAATTTCTGATTGTACTTAAAAAATTAACAAAATTTTAAGTTTTTTTTAATTACCTAAATTAAATATCCTTTTTGAGTTCCGTGTTGTGACATCTTTGTAATAAGTAAAGACCGAACAGGTCGGAGACAAATTAGCCTTAAGTTTCAACCAAAGTAACAGAAACATGGTCGAACTTTAACAACACAAGTCAATCACAAGTCACGCAATCCACCTTTCACTTATCATTACCTCTTTGCCCCTTATTTAACATAATAAAACTACGGTTCTTATGTACTTTAAGCCCCTTTTAGCTTCTCCCTGTCTCCGGGAATAGTAAATTATCTAGAAGAACATGGCAGGGAATTCGATGCTCTGGTGCTCTTGTTATAGGAGTGTTGCTCTTGTCCTGCTCTTTTCATGTCTTTTCGTTTATTCTTACTCACCTAATGAGCCTCTACAGTCCAATACTTTCACTGTTTCTAGCCTTAGGTACCCTCAAACGGTGGTCAAGCCTTTTGATTTGCGTTACATTAGAGGTGCGTGTAAGGCGGCTAGTGAGAAAGTGGAGTCTGGTTCAATCTTTTCTTTTTAGTATTTGTTTTGCTTAATGATCATCGAGTGGAAATAGCGGGGGATTTGCAGTTGTTGATTTGATGATATCTTGTAGTTTTTTTGTTTTTAATGGTGGAATGGCTCTTTGTTTGTCTGTGTTTTCAGTTGATTTGCCTCCGTGGTTTTCTTCGGTGAACGTAGCAGTAGAGTCGGATGTGGACCTTGTAAGTATTATATCTGATGATGTTTTATGTTAGATGTGTGAACTGAATGTCGTTTGTTTGGGTATATTAAGGTTTTGTCCCGACGATGGTCTCTGGATATTTTTATTGAATTTTAGTCATAATGTTAGATTTTGTGTCGTTATTTTATAGTATGTTCATGGTTGAGAGTTTTTGGCAGGACGAGAAGAGCATATCAAAGGTTCCTAAAAGCCAGCTGCCGGTTATCTGCTTCAGAGATGGATGCCCTCCTCTTCCAGATGTCTTAAACAGTTCTTCGATACAATTAGGTATTATTTGTTAGAGACATGAACAAAACCTGATCATTTTGGATTTGTTTTGGATGATCCTTTGTATTTAGGAAGAAAAGTGATTGACTATCTATGATGACAGTTCGCATGATAACGCTTGTAATTGAATCTTTCTTGCTAAACTGGTTATTGTAGCACAGTATTCCTTTTGCATTACTCCTGTTGTTCATGTGCATCGAATGAGATTGTTGATTTGATTTGGTTATGTTTCATGGTTTTACTTATAGCATCTCTGTTCTTGCAGGATTGTTTCCCCTTTCAAATGGATCATTTCCGGAATTTCAAGGTTCCCAGAATGTTCAGTGCTATCCAATGCAGAAAAATTTAACCTTGGAGCTGACGAATGAGCAGGTTTGACATCAATGTTCCTATTTGTGAAGAGCAAATTTTGGTCTGTGCATACAAATTCAATATCATCTGTTCATTTTTTTGCGTCCGGTTCTATTTTGGGATTATTTGGATTGTGGTTTGAATCGTTGACGCACAGAAAGTGCATTCTTGTTTTCTTCTTAGACTAGCGTGTCTTGTTAATAACAGTTAGCAGAATTTTACTCACAAGTTTGTTTTTCAGATATCTCCAGGAGTTTGGTATCTGGGTCTTTTCAATGGCATTGGGCCTACAAGGACACAGTCAAAGATGGTATGATTATTTTAAAATTTTAATAAGTGCCATTATCCAAGTTCCATCCCTTTCTACTTAAGTTACTGCTTTAACTTACTCTGATTCCTCAAATGCATCATTAGCTTGCACATTTTTAGTAATCAATTCCTAATCAGTCCTACTTCAGTGATGTGGCTACAACTGTTATTCTTGGGAGAAACAAGTTCTCATTTGAAGAACTTTGAGTAGTTGGGGAAGTATAATAATAAATGATTTACTGGCTAAAGTTGATATTTGGATATTGTTTACAATGAGAATGAAGGCTACCTTTTTGTTTCCATTAATGGAAAAGTTGGATATATTTGCTTATCAGTCCTATAAAGTTACGCTTAAATTTGTGGAGAATTTCAAAATTCTTGTCAAAGCTGATATCTTGAATGCAAAATCAACCACAAACCTGGACGAATACTAGATTATCTATCCTTGCTTTCTGTTTTCTCTTCAGTAAATGGTTTCCTCTAGACTTTAGTAAGAGCATAGCAATTCTTAAAGGATAGTAAATAGTATGAAATTGCAGATTGTCCGCAGCCCAGCATACTCCTTTAGTGCTAACATCAGCGTGGAAGGATGTAGAGCCTCAACATTGTGGGGCCAGTACTGTGACCAGACAGTAGACCTGCTTTCATGTTCTCAATCTAATAGCTACAATCTTACAGATAATACACCAAATGAAAATTTCCAAACATCTGAAACTGGGTTTTCTTGCAAAAGTTTTGAGGCATCTTGCCATGAAGAAAGTGAACCAAGAGTCTATTCATTGGAGGTGGTTGACTTGGTAGAACAATTAACAATAGCAGCAACAAATTTCAGTATCAATGCAAGCCCATCAAGTAACGGTTTGATTGCTAGTGAAGTTAGTTTAATGTATTTTGTGCGGCATGGTGTAATGCCTTCGGTGGCACTTCATGATTATTCTGGTGACTTAATAAAGGCTCCTTTCGTTCTTCGTTCTCCAAATGTTGGTCGCTGGTTTATTACTGTTTTACCATCTAATCTCTCAAAAGAAGTGGGGGCTACTGAACTTGCTGCAACAAAGGTTTGCTATTCCATTAAGTGGCAAGTGCTTGGATGTCCAGTTGGCAAGGCGGGACTGAATTGTACCTCTTTAAGATACATGCTTCAGGTAAGATTATGTAAAACCATGAGCTCCCTTTATCTTGACTGTGACTTGCTCATTTTTCTTTGAAGATGTAAATCTGTGTTGTCGTTTGGCATGTTATGTGTGGATTGTGATAATATGTTGGAATAACTTCTAAACAGCTTACTTCTATAGTTTATTTTTATTCTTATGTCTTTGAGGAATTATACTTTATGAATCATGGTTGGTTACATGTAGACAAATCTTAGGAGGGACAACTCGCCCTTTGAGTCCTATTATCTGCCAGTCAGTGAAAAATTATCCCCAGATTCTGCTAATTTTCCTCTGGAGCCCCTGTCAGGCAATACCTCATATGGTGGAGAAGCAGAAGATTCTTGGTCTTATTTTATACTAAACATTCCTCGTGGTGCAGCTGGAGGAAATATACACATTCGCCTAACATCGGATGCAAAGATAAGCTATGAATTATATGCTAGATTTGGTGGAATGCCATCTATCAACAATTGGGACTATTATTATGCACACAAGAATAGAAGCAGTGATGGTTCTATGTTTTTCATGTTGTATGATTCAAGTGAACAGAAGGTTGATTTTTATATCTTGTATGTTAAGGAGGGAACTTGGGCTTTTGGATTAAGAAGTTTAAGTGCATCAAATAGTAGTTCCCTTGGCCAGACCATTATGTCTATTTCAGTTGAGAGGTGCCCTAAAAGATGCTCTTCTCATGGGGAGTGCAAAGTAGCATTAGATGCCAGTGGACTGACATCATACAGGTTCCATATTCTCAATCTCATAACACTTTCTCCTTCTTATGTTATTCTTGGTGCCAAATTTTTAGTGCCAACTTGCATAAGTGAGATTGCATAGTTTAGTACATTCCTAATCCCCATGTCATTCTTTGTTTTCTTCCTCAGCTTTTGTTCCTGTGACCGAACACATGGGGGCCTTGATTGTAGCATTGAAGTTGTATCGCAACAGAGTATGTACTTTTTTCCATCATTTGGTTATTTTTCTTGGGTGTGACTTAATCTTTTTAAGCCAAAGAACCATTTCCTTGAAAGTGTCAAGGAGGGATAGGACTTGAAAATCTGTCAGAGGGTTTTCAAGCAAAAGTGCGGAGTCGACATTTGACAGATATTTGGTATAAATTTCTGATGTCTATTGCTTTGCTTTAGTGAAGGATATGAGAGCTGACCTAAGCTTGGCCTTGTTTCTCTGTCTTATAAAAATCTTAGTTTCTGGTAAACTGTGCTTAAATCGACCAACTATGGTGGTCCAAGGTTGATCCTTACGTCTTATAAAAGCATTACAGTTCAGTTGTTGAAGCACAAAGGCATTGATCTGCAAATAAATTAAGTTGTTGAAAGTTGAAAAAGGTTGTCTTTGATTTAATAAATGGATGGAATCTGATGTAGGGCACATATGGCAATCGATTGCACTCATTGCGTCAAATGCTGCAGCTATTCTTCCTGCATATTGGTCTCTTCGGCAAAAGGTAAAAATCTTGATTCTATTCTTTACTTCGTAGCTCATGTTGTAAAATACTTACTGCAGCAACAATAAACGATGATACTTAGATGAATATGCTTGTCTTTCTTAGGACTGTCATGGTGATAATAATGCCCTTCAGTTCCATAATAGAACTGATTTGCCTGATAAGCAAGTGAAAATGGTAGTTTTTGTTTAAATACCAGGGAATTTATACCAACGTATAGGCTCAAAGTTGGCGTTGGGTTGAGTTATACTGCTTGCAGGCATAAATGTTGAAAGCCATCAGTCAGTACCCATTCTCTAATTTTGGTTACTTGCAGGCATTTGCAGAATGGGTGCTTTTCACGGCCAGTGGCATTTCAAGTGGGTTATATCATGCATGTGATGTAGGCACGTGGTGTGTATTATCGTACAATGTTCTGCAAGTATGAATCTCACCTTAATGATCTTATATATTAGATTTGCATAGAACTATTGTTGCATTGCGTAACATGAGACTGGTATAAGTTTGTCAAAACATGTTCACGTGAGGGCACAATGCTGATTGGTTGCATACTGTGGCTCCCTCACAGCTTCTACACGATCTGAACTGCATACATAACTAGATTTAGGGAAACAGATTGATTTGAGTCGGCTTCATAGTTTTAAAGCCTTATATGAGTAAAGATACTGTAAACTTCTGAAGTTCCATGGTTTCTTTTTTTTTTTTTTTACAAGCTCAAATGTTCCCCAATTACATTTTTGTCATAGATTCTCCTTTCAAATGATCCTCCAGGATTTGTTGGGAGATGACTTTTTATTAAGAGGTTGTATTACAACCTCGAACCACTTAGGAAAGGCAGTTATCCAATAAAAGTTGGGATTCCGTGGCCCTACAAATCCATATAACCCAGTCTGCCAAATTTCCAACTCCGGAAAAAGTCTAATTTAAGTTAACACATTTCATAGAAACACGATTGAAGCTAGGTAACCATTTGAGGATAGTGTCAGAGCATTCATAGAAAAATTATTTTCGTAAATTGGTTTAAATGTAGAACTTTGCATCTCTCTTGCATATTCTTGGAACATTGCTTGATTTTTATAGTTTTTGCATATGTGTATATCTCATTACTAGTTTTCAATTTACTGATCTACTGACTTGAAACTGTTTCAGTTCATGGATTTTTGGCTCTCTTTCATGGCTGTAGTGAGCACTTTTGTGTACTTGGCCACTATTGATGAAGCTTTTAAAAGGACTATTCACACAGTTGTTGCTATCCTTACAGCCCTTATGGCCATAACGAAGGCAACTAGGTAGTTTGACCTTCCACATTTAACCTGCTTTTCTTTCATTTAGAAGTGGATTTGAGTTTTGACGACACTGATTGCAGGTCTTCGAATATTATTCTTGTGATAGTAATCGGGACACTCGGTCTTGTTGTTGGATTGCTCATTGAGTTCTCCACCAAAATGAGGTCATTTTGCATTGGGATGGAACTGTGTATAAATATGACCAGCAGGTGAGTTCGCCTGTAAGATGAAGAGGCATATACATAAAACAGTAGTTAATCGCATATTTGTTTCGGTAAAATTCTGATTGTAGGTGGCATAATGTAAAAAGTTGGATGAACAATTTAGTCAAGACAATACTGAGAAGATTTAGATGGGGTTTTGTACTTGTGGGGTTTACTGCATTGGCCATGGCAGCAATAAGTTGGAAGCTAGAAAGCAGTGAAAGCTACTGGATTTGGCACAGGTTAATTTAATTTCCTCTTTACTCTATAGTCCTTTTCTCTTTGTTTCTCTATCTGATTTTTTCTTTTTGGGTACAAAACGGTTTGCAGTATATGGCATGTATCCATATATTCATCTTCCTTCTTCTTCCTTTGTTCAAAAGTGGACAATGTAAGTAGTGATACGGAAAGATCGTTAGACACAGAATATCACCTAACGCGGCAGAATTCATTTCCAAGAGTCTAGGAGAGGATGGGAGATGGAGAAATTTTCCAAGATAAGTTCCCAGCTCCCATGAGAAACAGTTTACAGTTAAATGCATCTCTGAAGGCGTGGTGTGAAGTATGAATCAAGTATTCTTCCCTCTTTCTTTCTGGGGTATACTAAGGAGTCTTGTCTTAGAATATGTCAACCCACAAGAACCAGATTCGGACATGAACTTCAGTCAAAAAAGCCGAGTGCTGCAAATTCTTTTCAGCATAAACTTTGCTGAACTTTGGGTCTTTTGGTTATTTTCTTTTGTAAGAAGATGTACATAGGAGATTTAGAGAGATGAATGGAATACCAATAGTATAGTTTTGTTTAGATATGTATAAGCACACTGCACATATTTATAGTTTAATATTCCTAATGAACAATTTAATAATTTTATGTTCTTGACCGTTTGATTGCTTTGTTGTGTTTTAGTTGTATGGAAACCAAAATGTTGAAACAAAAATAGAAAATATCTGATTATACCAGACATCTGAGATTAGATACAAATAGAAAAGGCAATAGATTACATAAATGGTAAAAAGGGGCAAGGACATGTAGGCTTACAGAACTTGTTCTCCACCAAGACAAATGAAAAGGAAACGGTAAGATATAAGAAATAATAATCTTCCACAAAATTAAATGCACCTTCCTTACTTGCACAATGAATTTTCCTATACCCAAAAAGTAGTAAACTTTACTAAAGAACTTGCTCCCATGATCCTGATCACGGAACCAGAAGTGATTAGAAACCAAGGTTTGGCATAAGCTAGCTTCCTCGACCCGTAATTGGATTCTTTCATTGATCACAGAAATGGCTTTCATTAATCAAGATACATTACCATTTTTTACAATCTGATCTTCTTCCCAGTAAATCTGCTTTTATTCTCTTCCAACTGAAGCACTTCTTTGTGAGTGGGATCGAAAATCTGAGGCTGTCAGTTCTTTGTAATCTTTACGGATACTCCAGAGGATCTCTGCACATCTCTTCATGCTTGGTCGGCTCTGTCTGCGAGGAGCCATACATTTTAAAGACAGTTCCATAATCTTTTCCAGGGCCAAGTTATTTGCTGCACTTCTTTCCAGCTTTGGGTCCAATATTAAAATTGTCTCTCCGGCAATAAACTTGTTCACCGCCTGCAAGTCACACTTATTCAGAGTCATGTGCAGATCTTTTGGATTCCAATTGTTTTTGGTGTTATTGAACATTGAGTTGACAAAAAAGTTGGTGACAAGATGTATGAGTTAAAGGAATGTTTTGCACAGTATCTCTTCACACTAAACTCAACTCATCCCATTTTTCTGAAGTTAATGATCTTAGAGATCTAATAATCAATGAGGCAAAGAAGAGAAGAAAATTGTACCCATTTGGGAGTTACTCGCTCTTTGATTTCTCGTTTTGGTTCTATAGGGCGTCTCCCAGATAATAACTCAACCAGTAAGACACCAAATGAATAAACATCGCTTTTCTCAGTGAGTTGATATGTTTTAAGGTATTCTGGGTCTAAGTAGCCGGCAGTTCCTTTGATTTGGGTAGACACATGAGTGGCACCAGACTCACTATCAGCTGCTAGCCTTGCAAAACCAAAATCAGAGACCTTGGCTCGAAAGTTATCAGCGATCAGAATGTTTGAGGACTTTATGTCTCTGTGAATGATCGGGTGGTCTGCAAGGAATGAATCCGATAAATGATGATATGGTTAAATCACATAGTTGAAGAACATAGCTTCAGGTCCAGTATCGATGAAAGTAATAGGCCATTAAAGAAAGGAAAACCTGTATACATGTGAAGATAAGTGACTGCATGAGCCACATCAATTGCAATATCAAGGCGCTGAGAAAGGTCAAGGACATTGCCTCCGATACCTGCTTTAATAAGCTTCATTAACTCAATCAAGATCACAAGAATGTGAAGCTCCTATGATGACAAACAGACAAACAATGAGATGGAGAAATATGACAAAGTAAACTCACAGTCCAAGTGTTCTCTGAGGGTTCCATTTGGTACATACTCCATGACAACAATTTTTTCATCTCCATGCTCCAAATACCCATAAAACTTTACCAAATTTAAATGCTCTACTTGTGCCAGTGTTTGAATCTCGCTTTGAAACTCCACACCTAAATGTTTGTCGTACAAGCCCTGCAGAGAACAGGTCCCCAAGCCATTGATGGAGGCTGTAACCTCGTTAACACATTCTTTCTTAGGCAATTAGAAACAGGAAAACAAATCATGTAAACATCCTTTTTTCTACAAACCTTTTTAGCTCGTTTGATTGCAACAACCGTACCATCTTCGAGTCTGCCCTTGTAAACTGTCCCAAACCCACCTTGTCCAATTTTAATATTAGGGGAAAAGTTCCTTGTGGCCCGGTAGATTTCATCCATGCTGAACTTCATAGTCCCCGCCTCTATTTCACGGGTCGAGTTGTGTGCACTTCCATACATAGCTCCTTTAGAGCCTTGTCTCCGGTTATTTGCAGGAGTGCTTGAAACTAAAAGAAACAAAGTTACACCTATTCAATCACTTGTTAAACTCGAAATTCATCATTTAAATTGGCAAATGAAAAAACAGTAAGAACCCACAAAGGAAATGAAATCGAACAAATTATGGTTTTGAACGTTGTGAGAGATTAGAATCCACCCCCAAGCTAGGCCGTGAGGTAATTAACTAACACGATTCAGGAAAACTTCATTGCTATGATTATGCTTCTCTCTGCAACCAGATCAGCCCACTAAAATGGGCAACAACTTGTTTACTTCAAACAGAAGTCAAGTAACATTCTTTAACTTGACTTCCCATTAACAAAATCGGGAATCTAAGCACAACTGACTCTAGTCATATGAATCATTTATGTTGCAAAAGCTTAAAAGGGAAGCTTGGCAGCTGGAGTTTTAATTTACCAGAGGTAGGTTTAAACTCTTCAGAGGTCTGATAACTCTTGGAGTCCTCATTCTCAGGTGGCGTGAAGCAACCCACAAACACTCCAGCCACCGATCTGGCGGCGACAGCGACAGGGTTTCGCTTCTTGACGGTGGAGGAGGAGGAGGCATCGGTGTAAAAGGAATTCGGCGAGTAGAGAAAGCGGCCGGGGCTTGGGGTCCGACGACCGTACACGTTGTAGGGACTTTTCATTAATTACTGAACTCGTAAGAAGAGAGAGAGAGCGTTGGAGAGAGAGAAGGCTCGACGTAGAAAAGGCGCGCGGGTAGGTGGAGGATTTAAGCAGAGCAAGTTGAAGACTTTCCTAACGTGCGCGGTTGGCGACAACTGTTTTTTCTAATTGGCACCAATTCGTTGCTTCAACTTGCGCGGTGAAGTCTGCCGTGCTCGTGACTTATTTCGTGCTCGTGACTTATTTCGTAATCCAGAAGATCTTTAACAAAATGTCTTCTTCTTACACCTTACCTTAACTTCCTGGTTGGTTTAACCATTTGAAAGTCTTTTCCTAAAGTTAGAGATCTATTCGTTGTTCACTTATAATATATTAGTGTAATAATTAAGCAAGACATTATTAAGGAAATCATCGAGCTTATCCAATCTCGACTTTTAAGCCTCTAGTCTCGTTTTCAGATACTCAATCTTTAACAACATATTTAGAAACTTTTCGCTTAGCTTTGTTTTCTTATTTGTATTTAAGGGCTTCTGTAGCTTCTTTGTATATAATTTTTGAGTATTTCCTTTGACCTTTTCTTTTTTTTTAACCATCCTTTTATTAATCTATTTTTACTCTCTTAAAAAAAGTAATAATTAAGCTATAATTAAAATAATATAAGATTTGAATAAGAAGAAGTCGTTCAAGTTTAGAATTTATTTGAAACTTTATTGAATCGAGAAACGAGTTTGATTGTCTATTTTTTTATATAATATTGATATAATAATATATATAAGGTATTTTTAGGATTATTCAAATCGAAGTAATTGAGTTGTTTTTTTTTTTGATA
>JANITX010000004.1:4286331-4297689 GCA_027564395.1 Erythroxylum ulei | reverse complement strand
TAATTAATTAAGTATATTATAATTAATTAAAATATAATTAGTTAAAATATAATTCATTCATTAATTAAAATATAGTAATTAATTATTTACCTAAAATATAATTAATTAAAATATAATTCATTAATTAATTAAAATACTGTAATTAATTATTTAAAATATTATTATTTATTAAAATATAACTAATTAAAATATCATTATTCATTAATTAAAATATTTTAATTATTTATTTAATTAAAATATAATAAATTAAAATATTATTATTATTTATTAATTACATTATAATTAATTAAAAAATTATTATTCATTAAAATATAATTATTCATTAATTAAAATATTTTTACTAATTAATTAAAATATAATTAATTAAAACAATAAAATTAATTAATTAATTACAATATAATTAATTAAAATATTATAATTAATTTAAAATAAATAAATAATTAGTTACAATATAATTAATTGAAATATAATTCATTGATTAATTAAAATGCTCAAATTAATTAATTACAATATTCTAATTAATTAATATATTGTAATTAATTAATTACATTATTTTTTACAAACCAATCACTATCAATGATAATGGTAATCATTCCTTCCTCTTAACCAACCATCATAATTATAATGATAATATCCATTCTCATTCCTCATTATATTCATTCCCATTTTTATTACCGTTCTCCCGTACAAACCAACCACCCCCTTATTATTTATACATTTTATTCATCTATTGTTTACTTTCTTATAAATACATTTTTATTATGTTATATTAAGATAACATTGAAAATAATTTTTAGTATACTTTAATTAATTAATCTCTTCAAACTTAAACATATACATATTTGTTGTTTAAAAAAAAAATAAAAGTATAAAATGACAATTTTTAATTGAACTCAGGTCTAAACTGGTCTGAAACTCAATTTTTTTACGTAAAATAATATTGTTTTGTTCAGAAGAGTTAAGTCTAATTCAAGCTCAAGTCTAGGCCCAATTAAAAACATATAAGTCTGGGTCAAATGTCACCTCTAAATACTCATTAATTAACAATAATATTTATTTTAAAAAGTAAAATGAAAATTAATCTTTTATCTAATTTATTTATTTTTATTAATTTCAAAACTATATTAAATTGTTTTTTAATAAAATAAGCATCTCACTTAAACAAGTTTTAATAGTACATAGTCTTATTCCTGTACACGAGTTTTAATAGTATACAGTCATATTCTTATACGGTAGAGAGGTTTTTTTTAATAAATTATTACAAATCTTAATTATTAACTTATATAAATTAAGACATCCTTAAGTTCAGTGAAAGATTGCACTAAAATGTTTGTGATGAAGCAGGTTTGTGCTTAAGCCAGGATGAGATTTTTCTTCTATTGATCAGAGTAGGAATTGATTAATGGACACAGGCGATCTATTCCCGCTCACGGCAAATCTGATCCGACTTATCCGATAAATGATAATTCTGAGGATTTGGTACAGTAAACTGTTTTTAAAAGACATGAAAAAGCAGAGCCTTTTAGGTGAAAGCAGCCACCGGCCATGGAACGAGTGGACTGTGCGTATGCGAACAAAGCATGAAAGAACAAAAGACTACAATAAATCAATCAATAATACACAAAAGTACAAAGCTATCTTCGCTTTAACCTTTACCCCAAACCCAAACCCAAACCCAGTTCATGTTTCAAACTCAAGGGTAGTTTGTTGCTTTTGTGTAATACCAAACCTCTCCTTTTCCTTTCGCTTCCTGGAAGTAAGTTTCTGTTCTTCACGTCTCCTTTTCGGTGACCCATTTGTTTTTTTTTCTTTTTGGTGTTTTCAATGTAATTTGGCATTAAATTTTGTATCTTTTACTTGATGCTTCTTACCCCTTCTCCGCCTTTCTTTTTAGGGTTCTTGTTTTTATTTGGGCAATTGGGTACTGCTCTTGAGTTGGGTTTTGAAACTTGATGTTGTTGCGGCTACTAGTTTTGTGTTTGTTCTTTTGATGGGGTTGTGTTTTGTCTTAGCTGCATGGAATTAGGGTCTGTTATGCGGTTCTCAAAGGTTTTAGATTTAATTCTACTACTGTTATCTGGGAATTTTATGGTACAAGTTTAATTCTTTATATCTATCAGACGTTTTGCTTCCCTGACTGGAATTACTTGCTACTAAATGCTTATGATGAATAGGTTGTAATAAACATTTTGGGATAAACACGGTTCATAAGTTTGTCAAATCTTATGTTAGCCAACTTCTTTGTATGTTTGTAGTTACTTCTTTTGTTTTTGAAACTGTCTTTCAATCTGGTTGATAGGTGCGATTATCCGACTTCTTTCAGCGTCGGGTTCTAAGATACATATATGATCAGTGACTAAGTTTTCTGACCATCCACTCGTGACAGATACCAGGAGGCTATTCACCAATCATTGGTAGACTTAATTAGATAAAAAGAACTTATTGCAGGAGATGGGAGGTTGCTGTTGTTCTTCCAGGAAACCCCATCTTCATGGAACACCTGTATATTATTATGTTAGTAATTTCTTCATTCTCTACATGTGTATACTAGCTCTTTCCTAATATTGTTGCTTTAGCAACTAAGGATACGCAACTATATCTGGTTTAATAAAGTGAAGGATATTTGGTTGTGTACAATCAGTGCTGCCACTTTATTGCTAATTTATTTGGGTGAAACATTAATTACGCTGCTTTTGCCTTCACAATCACCATTCACCATCCCGCAGAGCAAGTTAGGGAAGCCAGGTCCTTGCTACTGTTAAACGATCTGACCTCCTTCGAAGTAGCGGCTCTTGTTTAAACATGACGTTCCTGGATTAAATGGATGAGGGTCTAAAGCTATTGACTGACTAGCATCCGTAAGCATCTAAAAAGGTTAACCTTTGAAGTGGGTGTTCACATGTGCGTTTGGAATGTGTCAGCTGTTTCAGACGTTTTCCCTAAAAGGAAGTCATAGAACTTCTGTGGAGATTCTGTAAAGTTAATAGTTCATTTTTCTTAGCAAAAGAGGATGTTGGTGTCCTGCCCTAGTATACTGTTAAAACAGTCAGATATGTTGAATTTGTGCTATTTGGAAGACTAATCATTTTCTATTCAAAGGAGATATTTTCTGATTGTCATGGTTGAGAAATACCTTCTTATTTAAATATTGTTTTTGCAGTATCCATCGGCTTTAGAAGAACACGCGTCCTTAACATCTCACAGTGGTGCCGCATCTGCATTTCCTGCAGGTCTTCTGGTTGAATTAAATCTGAATACAGCCACTCCTGATACTTTCCGGCCGCCTCCTGCTCCTCTACCATATGAGCTAGTTCCAAGATGTCTACCATCAACTGATTCTGAAACTGTTAAAGATACAATTAGTGGCAGTAGTTTTGAAACTTTAGCAACAGAAGATCTTGTGGAATCAGACTTGAAAACTCAAGCTGGTTCCTTGCTTGGCTCCCCAGAGAAGTCTAAAACATCAAAACAAAATGAAGTTGTAATGTCAGCAACCGAAGAAGAGGATGCTTGTCCGATTTGTCTTGAAGGTGAAGTAGTAATGTTAAATATGCGGAAATAAATACATGTTTAGTGGACAAAATCTAAAGTTTTATCTGCTTCATTCTACAGAATATGATACTGAGAATCCAAAACTTGTGACAAAATGTGAACATCATTTTCACCTCTCATGCCTTTTGGAGTGGATGGAAAGGAGTGAAACATGCCCGATATGTGATCAGGTATACCATGGAAACTGCCTATTGTGTGCCTCAATTTATCAGGAGTTCCGTGATCTTATTAACTGGGTGATAGTTGACATGATCTGCTTCCTTCAATTATTTTCTTATTAGAAGCCACTATTATTCAAGATAGGTTGTTCTGCTAAAAGTTGGAAAAAGAATGGGTGAGATATAACAAATATTTTTCTGTCCAGACCTGCTTACTAAGTATGGTAATTACTGTGTATGAATTCAATACTAAACTTGAGAAGTTTTGGGCTTTACATCATTTATAAAGAAGTCAGCTCAACTGCCCACCTTGTTTGAAGATCTTGCATCACATCAATATCGTTTTTGCTTTTCATTTTTCACCTGCTTATCCTCCTTGTTCTCTTGTACGCTTACGTATACTTATGTTTTCTTGTAGGAAACAATATTTGACCATACTTCAATTGATATCTTTTGAACAATTTTCCTAGATGGTAAGTTGTTTGCAGTTTCAATTGAAAGTTTTTTGATTTAGCGAGCTGGAAATGGATGCTAGTTGTTATTTTCGCAACTGTACAGCAGACTGCCCACATATTGCTTTTCAGTTTGGTTTTTGTTTGGATTTGAGATCAAAGATGTCATAGTTTTGCTTGTAACTCCAGCCAAGGTCTATATTAAAGGAAGGAGTGACACGACATGCCCCTTTGTCATTGTTATTACCACGGTTTCTACCATTCAAAATGATTTGCAGACACTCCCGTTGTTCAGAAAGGTAGTTACAGCATAAACAATGGGAAAAAAATTGGTTTTTCTTCGCAAGCTTTGTTACTATGCAAAGAAAGAAGAAGGCAAAGGGTGATTCAGCCTTCCACGTTTAGGTAATGAACTGGGGTTTTCTTTCTTGCACATATAATCTTCTATTCTGCTTGTTGTATGCTGCATATACTTGTCTTCTGCACTTTGTCTGTAAACTAAGTTACTGATCGAGTGGACAAAGTATCCTAGAGGCAATGACAATGTATACACCTTCAGATGATTTTTACTTTTTAAAACTTCACCTATCTCACTTTGTAATTCTCTCTGTTCATTACTAACTTAACATCTAATAGACTTGTTTCATGCGAAACAGTTGTTTAATGTCAGTGTCTGAATGCAGCTTCCACTAAATAGCTGCTCAGTGAAAAGTCACTATCTTTCCCCTAAAGTTTCCACCTTTCCAAGTGGAGCAGACCCTCCTTGTTAAGTAAATCGATCCAACACTTTCTTTCTTTCTCTGAGTTAATTTCCACAGTTTCATTTCTTATAATAGAACAGAACTTGCTCCAGATGAAGTGCCTGAGTGCTGCAAATAAGCAATTTTAATAATTTATTAAAAATAATATAATCTGCAAGTTAATATATATTTTTTAAGTTCAGTAACTTAGATCCTCTCTGGTTAAGCAACAGCTTATAACTTACTTTGTATCAGAAACGTGAGAAACTGAGCTGGAAACTCCTAGTCCCAGTTTTGAAAATTTGAAGAAACAGTTTTTAAGTTCGGATAAGATCTGAAAGCTGGAGCCTTTAATCACGTGCTTCTTCTTTACAGTAGACGTGATAAGACTTGAACGGCACACAAACGCACACGCACATAATATATATAATGCGGGAATACTTGTCCTCGTAATGGGTGTTAGCTAAGCAGTAGAAGAAGAAGAACACAAGAGTCAAACTAGAGCTAACTATTTGACTAAATAGCTCCTCTCACACCAATCAGTTTCTTACACGATGCCTGACTGTCCCCTGAGACTTGAGAGCCATCTTGGTTTTACTTGAACAGACTTGGAAAAGCTACCAACTCGCGTGGAATCTTTGTTCTCTGCAATAGTAGTTTTTTCAATTATAAATTTGACAGAAGCTCGTGAATAGTGAGGTTAGTGGATTATTTTTCACTGTATTTGTCTGCCACTAGTGTAGTGTCTTCATTTACCAATATCCTTCACCTTAGATGGATCCAGTCTCAATAAAATTATACTTTTAAGTTGGAATCATTATCATGAATTTTTAAGTATTAAAATTCGAATTTATTTTATACAGGAAAATTATAATTACACTCTTTTATAATTTAGTTAATTTTTTAAAAGAAAAAATTTTAAAATTTAAAAACTTTGCTCAAGGCTTCTCATTTTTTGGGATCTGGAGAAGGTCATAATAAAGACAAGATTTTCTGTACCTATAATCCTTTTTATACCATCTCATTCACACATTTCTTTAAGTTCCATATATTTGTATGGATGAGATCGTATGAAAAGGGTTACAGGATTATAGGTACAGAGGATTTGATCTCGTCAGAATGACCACAACCTTCTCTTTGTATTTTTATAAAGAGGTTGTTTTTATGACATAAACACACGACCTTATAGTCACAAAGGAACAACTGGTAACTTTATTTTATTTTGAAAATTTAAGATAATTATAATAAATTATAAATTTAAATCAAAATTTAATTTAAAATTTAAGTTAAATTGCCATGTTAATAATATTTAATTTATCCATACACATTATTTGTGTTTTATATTCTTTGTCAGTGTTTTCACAATAGTTAAAAAATCTTAATCAGGTTGGATGGTTAATGGTAAAAATCTTGAGCATCTAGTTTTTTGATTTATTTATTTTAATATCTTTTACTGTTAAAATCGATCAATTTATTAATTAGTCGATCAATTTTTATTAACTAATAAGTTTTTATAAATTAAAATTAATTAATTAATTCTCATTTAACAAACTCTTTTTAATTAAAATTTAAATTTTTTATGTGTAATAACAATATCTTTCAAATATATTTTAAATTATCTAATTTTATACAATCTTTAGTCGATTTTATGAAAGTCTAATATAAATTGAATCTTTTAAATTATAAATTTTTTATTAATTTAATTTTTAATTCAGTTTTTAAATCATCAATTTTTTTCATAAAAGTGTGAGTTTTTCCATACATTAAATTACATAGATCTTAACATAGAATTACCACTTAAATATAATAGGCATCTAGGGAATCTTAGTGGTAAATGGTTGCTTGCGTAATATACTAATATCCCTTTGTTGCTACTTTTGAAGAATATTTTCCTCAATTCCTTGTCTCCTCAAATGGCAGCTTTTTCAGATATACATACAAAATCCTCTGTCAGTAGCCGTGCAGCTTGAAAATTGATCCATCTTCGAACCACTCTCTTGCTCTTCCCCTTTTATCTCTGCAAGCTCCATTAAAGGGACATGCACTTGTTTCTGTCAGTAACATATACCGCCTGCCCCATTATTCACTCCCACTCTCATGGTTGTTCTTCTCCTCCTCTCCTTTCTACTAGTGACCTCCAATGCAGATTTCTCCAGATTTCCCACATCCAGAAATCATAGCAACAGATTGCTAGCGGACTCAGAGATAGAGTCAGAGGACTTGCTTGTCAACTATGGAGAAGGGACCAGAAACGAGGAGTTGAGGTCGAGGAATGTTGTTATTGTCAGAGGAAACACCACAATTTATAGCAAGAACCGAACTTTCGAGTTGGGTTTCTTTAGCCCAGATGAGAAGTCAAAATGGTACCTTGGCGTCAGATATGCATCAATACCTGTTCCCACTTACGTTTGGGTAGCGAATCGCGGGACGCCCATTGTCAACATCTCCTCTACCGCCCTGGAAATCACTGAAGAGGGCAGGTTAGTGATTTTTGAATCGACTACAGCCATTTGGCAGACCACAAACACAGAGAAAGCAGCAGAATTTGCATTTCACGATACGGGAAATATTGTTCTAATGTCGGTCGCAGGCTCAGTTTTGTGGCAAAGCTTTGATTTTCCTACGGATACTTGGTTACCGGGCATGAACATCACAAGTTCCCAATTTTTAACCTCTTGGAGAAGCTTGTCCGACCCATCTGTTGGTTTGTACTCGTTGAGGCTGAATCCGAGAGATTACGATGAGTTTCAACTTGTATACAACAAAACTTTTGTGTACTGGAACACCGGAAACTGGACAGGAGCCGCCTTCTCCGGTGTACCAGAAATGACTATACAGTACATCTACGACTTCCACTTTGCTGACCCTTACAGGGAAACGGCGTCCTTTTGGTATACCGAGACGGCATTGGATAGTGCACTGAGGCCTCCATTGACGAGGTTTAAGCTGGACGTTAATGGCCAGTTGAAACAGTACACGTGGTCGCAGCAGACAGAGAACTGGAACATGTTTTGGTCGGAGCCTGAAAACCACTGTAAAGTGTATGGATTGTGTGGTGATATGGCTATTTGTAATAAGTCATCGTTGAAGCCTTGTGTTTGTCTTCCTGGGTTTAGTCCTGTTGATGATTATGAATGGGAAGCTGAGGGTTACTCTGATGGTTGCAGTAGAGGGTCTGAGGATTCATGTGGAGAGACTGATGAGTTTAAGGAGGTTGGTGTTTTTGGGTTTGAAGGAGTAGTTATGGAGTCACTTGTGGGGAGTAGTAAGAGTATTTGCGAGAGATCTTGTTTGAGTAATTGTTCCTGTATTGGTTTGATACATGACGAGAAGAGTAATATCTGCAAAACTATATATGGATCTTTGTTTAATTTGAGAAATTTGAGCTTGGATAGTACTTTTGGAGATGTGTTGTATGTTAGGGTTCCTAAAGAAGAAAATGTGGGGAAGGATAAGTCAAGATCTGTGATTTGGTTTGTGATTGGTAGCATTCTTGGTTGTGTTGGTTTTCTGGTTTTGGTTGTAGGGATGGTTCTGTTGCTGTTCTGCAAGAGAAGAAGTAAAGGAAATGAAGAAGATGGTGCTTTTCCAGTTTTGAACCTGAGGGCTTTCTCCTACAAAGAGCTATATGCAGCAACTCGGGGTTTCTCAGACAAGCTCGGACATGGTGGATTTGGTGCAGTTTTTCAAGGTGTGTTGCTAGACTCTACTCTTGTTGCTGTGAAACGCCTGGAAAGGCCTGGTGGTGCAGAGAAAGAGTTCAGGGCAGAGGTATGCACAATTGGGAACATCCACCATGTCAATCTTGTGAGGCTTAGAGGGTTTTGTTCAGAGAACTGTCATAGGCTTTTGGTGTATGATTATATGCCGAATGGTCCTTTGAGTATGTATTTACGCCGAGATGGTCCCAATTTGAGCTGGGATGTTAGATTTCGTATAGCAATTGGCACTGCCAGAGGCATAGCTTATTTACACTAGGGATGCAGAGATTGTATCATACACTGTGATATCAAGCCAGAAAACATTCTTTTGGACACTGATTACGTTGCGAAAGTATCGGATTTTGGCTTGGCGAAGCTTATCTGTCGTGATTTCAGTCGAGCGTTGGTCACCATGCGAGGTACCTGGGGCTATGTTGCACCAGAATGGATATCTGGTGTAGCAATTACCTCAAAAGCAGATGTGTATAGCTATGGAATGACATTGTTGGAACTGTTAGGCGGGCGCAGAAATGTGGGAGCACCGCCTTCTGGCAGTGGAGGTGGAGCTAACCATCAAAGAGATGGCGAAAATGAGGAGAAATGGTTCTTCCCTCCATATGCTGCACAGGAAATACTCCAAGGCAACATTGCAGCAGTTGTTGATAGTAAGCTAGGAAATGCTTATAAGATTGAGGAGGCTGAACGTATTGCATTGGTGGCAATTTGGTGCATACAGGATACAGAAGATGTGAGGCCTACAATGGCAACAGTAGTGAAGATGTTAGAGGGGATAGTAGACACTCCCATTCCTCCTGCACCAAAACTGTTACAAGCATTGATTTCCGGCGAATCTTATCGTGGCATTCAGATGCAATCTGAGAACGGAAACACGGTATCTATCACCGGCGATAACGACAGAGCATCAATCTGTGGTTCTCAATCTTCTCCTGGTATTGAATTTTCTCCAGTTAATAAGAATGTGAATCACAGAATGGTTTAACTGACAAGATGTATAGTTGAAAAGCTGACCAAGTTGTAGAAAGAAAATGAATTCCTGAGAAAGTATCAAAGTTACATTCTCAGGAGATCAACAACCATCAAGAAACGTCGTTCTGAAAACTCATGGCTCCAGCCTGAACCTTACAACTGGCTCAGAAAAGTTCCAATTCAGTTTTGGGTCCCACACATGATTACCCTTTGACATAGTATGAGATGGGTATACTCTTTAATCTTTGTCATCAATCTATACTGTTCTTTTCGCTATAATTTCTAAATAACCACAGCACTTTTGAATCTTTGGACCGTAGTGAGTTAGTTGCCAATTGCACGTGTAAAGCAACAGCATCATTAACAATGTTTTAAGAAGAGGTTAGAGAAGTAATATAAAAGAATTAAGGTTTAAAAATTTAATTGATATTAAAATATTATAATATTGATTAATAATTAAATAAAAGAAAAAATTTAAAATATGATTAAAGAAAGAGATCATTTAATTAATAAAGAAAGTATTAAATAATATTATTCAGTCAGGTTAAATTAATAAATTTTAAATTGAATTTAAATTTGAAAGATTTAATTTAATTTGAATTAGATTAAATTGTTTTGAATTTTATTTTTAACCCAACTCGAGCTAGAGCATAACTCGGCCAGAGCTCAATCCACTTGAAATATTTTTAAATAAAATGACGTCTTTTTTTAACAAAATAATATTGTTTTGCTGAATTGGCATCCTAAATATAAGGTTAGATGATATGAAGTGTTTAAAATAATATTATTTTTATAAAAGTATTTAAATTAAATTTTAATTTTAATTATTTTAAATTTGATTTGTTAATTTGAATTATATTTATTTAAACTCGTATCTTTCGGTAATCAACCAATCGTAATACTTTTCTTTTACATGTAATGCTTTTTGAGGTTAGAATTAGAGAGCTTATATGATAAATTTTCCACATGAAAAACTGCAAAAAAGACAAAGAATCGTACCAAAATTTTCATATATTAGTTAAGATACCATTGAATATCTTATATTGTCATTTAGCAAACAAAAAAGAGACTAATTGTTGCTTTTTTTTATTAAAGGAAAAACACAACAGAAGTTACAGAGTCTGGAGAAATAGCTTCTTGATGAAAAAGGAGACAGCGAAGTTCGTACTTCTGGTAGACTGATGCAGCCACTTCTAACCCAGATGAGATACCAATCGGTTCGTTTCTCATTATCCACAGGCAATGTAGTACTCAAATGCTTGGGTTTGTGCAACTAGTTCGGATTTTAAATTGAATTTTAACTAAAAAAAACTTTTAAGTTAACCCAATTCATTACTACTCTTATTTGTAACTCTAGAAATTGTAAAGCATGGTATTTCTTGTTAGGAAATTAGACTATTTCCACGCAATTAAAATGCCAGTAAAGCAAACACACAACACAAAATTTGATAACGGAGTTCGGCTAAATTGTGCCTACTTCTCCGAAGCTACTATATACCTTTTTTATTAGGAGGGAAAACAACACTTACAAGTGTTTACACTCAACATTCAACTCACTAGTGTCTACACACTCTCTCAAACCCTTACCCCAATACACCCCAAAAAGTTACTCACAAAAATTTACTACTCTTACTAAGAGTAAATATTTTTTATTTTTGGTTTTGGATAGATTAAATAGAAGAGGGAGGGGGTTTATTTATAGTTTATGAACCACCCCCTCCCTCTCTTCTTTTCAATATGGGATAACTAACAATCTCCCACTTGAAGA
>JANITX010000004.1:4200408-4216619 GCA_027564395.1 Erythroxylum ulei | reverse complement strand
GAGATTTCATTAAAATTTAAGATCAACTAAATTGTTTGACAATTGTGTAACTTTAAGTAGTTATTATTATTAAATAAAATTTATTCTACAATTATAATATTGGTGATTATTGATATAGTGAGTTTGTGTAAAAAAATTAGGATATTGGTCAAATCAATTGATGGGTCACCAAATGACAAGCGATCATGCAAAATTATGCAACAAATCACATTGTTTGACAAGGGAATATGTACGAATTTACGATAGAATAAGATGTCATATATTCGAAAACAGATTTACGACAGAATAAGAAGTCATATATTTGGAAACAAACTCTCTACCATGTAAGGTTGTATAATATTAGATTACTGTAGACCCCCATTCTAATAGAACTCTCACTTCGTGTTTGTTGTTGGTGGTGTTTTAGAAGATGTCATATCTATATATATATATATAGGTATACACACATCGTTAGCACTTCAAACATCATTTGCACAATTAAGATAGCAATAACTTACAGCATAACGTGGGCCAATATCTTGATGGTTGGAATAAAGCCCAGACTGAGAGAACGCATCTGATCCCTGCAGCAATTCAAGCATCGACCATTTAAACTCTCTTCCCAATATCACCAACGAATGGTTTGATGGGGGCATAGTGTTTAGCTAGTTATTCAACTAGCACTATCTCTGACCGTATTGATGTCATGATACGGCAAGCTAGTAATTCCCAGATCACAAAATTATCCAACAGAAACTTTCTGGACCGTTCTAACCATATTATCTTTGATTGCTTATTAGACTTTTGCTTACTCTACATCAGACAACTTACCTGAGTTTGACTTCCTTAAAAAGGTCTAAATACAGAGTTTTTCAAGTTCATTATCTGTCTAATTAAGTATTTAAAATCCAATCTATTTCCCGTTTACCAGTGAACTGTTATAAAAAGCTTACACGTAAAGGTGAATTAAGAACACATCGATGAGAAGCAGATGCTATAGCTTGATTGAAAACAGGTGAGATTATGAAAATAAATGTGAAAAATATTTTGGGAAAGATTATACCAGAAATAAATTTAATTAAAAACTATTGAATGAAAAATAACAGACAATTTAGGCTCCGAAATTGATATCGTATTCAAACAAACCTGGCTGCAAGCCATGCATAGTACGGCCAGAGCAGGAGTTGCAGCACGGCTCAACTGCGTAAGAAAGAAGGCTGGGCCCAAAAATCCAATAGATTGCATTACCTACAATATAGAAGTTAGAATAACTATTATCTGGCTTAACAACAAGATGATGACGACCAAAACAGACACAAGAAATAACTCCTTGCCTTTCTAACTGTTGTAATGGAAAGACCTTTGCTCACAAGTGTGTCTGCAATCCAACCTCCTATGTTTGCAAAAATTGCCATGGTCAACCATGGCAAGACACAGAATAGTCCAGATTCAGTGAGATTAAAGTCCAACACCTGAGAAAACAATCATGAAAATGAGGTAAATACAACAACTTAACCTCCATAAATTTTTGTAAAAACATAGCCATAACAAAATTACGGTGAGAATGGTAAGTTGTCTGAATTTAAGATTTGCTAAGGCGTAGTGGGCAAGATGTTAAATTTTTTAATACTTCCAATGATTCAGATCATAAAAGTTATGAACCTGATGTTTAGTAAGTTCAATGCTATATGTCAAGCTCTCATTGTTTCATGAAACAAATAGCATCAACAGATAAAAGAAATAGCAGAGGTCTTACGCGTTAAATCTCTGACATAGAGTAATTGTCAACCAATTCTGTTAACTTTGCAGAAAAGATATTATAATATTTGTATCACATGATTTAAAGTGGACTATTGAAGATTCATCACCATTTACAAGCATCCACTGCACAGCGAGGCAACAGCATGAAACAAAGACTATGAGACCAATACTAAACTATAAACAAGTAGATCTTGGAAGAAACATCATTACAAATAGTTTTCGTGGTCAACTTAACTGAAATCAAATAAAAGCAGTGGAATTAGCTCAATTACCTGATTGTAGTAGGTAGGCATCCAAGTTAAAAGAATAAAAGTTCCCCAATTGTGGCAGAAGTGAGAGATAATGAGAGCCCAAACAGGAGCTTTTGATAATATTAACTTCCAAGGGATGACTGAAACAGGCTCTTTCGCCACCTCACCACTCAAGATGAGATTTTTCTCCGTAGAACTAAGTTCTGGATCTTCCTTTGGTGAGCTATGCGCCTGGGGTAAACCAACCAAAGATACAAGAAACCACATTCGAGTTTCTTTGGTCATAATTTATAACTTGATCCCATCTTTCACAAGTCAATAATATGTCGCATCTTGTGCATTCTCAAATTAAATTTTTGGTTCTCATGAGACATAAAATGAATAATTGCTGCAACGAACATTTTGAGGCAGCAGACAATTTCTTTCATTGGATCCTCAGCATTATCAATATATAAGTTCAGCTATGTTTGTCCCAAGAACTGAATTGCATGAGATGCACTCAAACAAAACTATCCTACCAAATCTTGTAGTTAAAGCAAACTTTATAATTCTGATTTATTGCCATGAAAAACAACTATCAAAAACAAAGAAATTACCTTTCTCAGCCACAATGCAAGCCATATAGTTCCAAGGGATCCAAAGGAGTAGAATACAGATGGCCACCCAAATTTGTGTATTAGAATGGGAGAAATAGCCAATCCAGTAACGGAACCAAGATACATTCCACTGTAAACTAAGGCAAGTGATCTGCTTCTCTCTGAAACCGGAATCCACTTGGAAAGGATATTATTCATGGCAGGCATGGCAACACCCTGTAGGGAAATTGGACCATAGTTGAAGATGATAATACTCAATTCACTTTCCATGAAAAAATATCACACATTTTGAGTGCATGAATGCTGTAATTCAATATAAATCCCATCATAACATAAAGTTAGTCACTAGATCAACCAAAATATTCTACAAAATAAGATAGGAAAGGCTATAAAAGGAGTATGAGACTGAGAGATTAGACAAAAAAGAGAATGAGATAAGTGAATCTCACATGTCCAAGCTCATTCTACTCTCATTTCATAATGTTATGACAGCCTATCGAAATGAAACAAATACATGAACAAGCCACATTTATACTACCAAAGGAAAGTTTAAAGCATATCAAAACTAGAAAGTCATCAGAAGAGATGACCTCGCCAATCCCCATAAAAGCACGCATCATAAGCAAGAAAGGAAGTCCAATTCTAGCAGCAATAGGCGTCAAAACTGTAGCAATTGACCACCAGACAACTCCTAAACCCAGCACCAGCTTTCCACCAAGTTTATCTGCCCAGATACCCCCAAGAATCTACAGGCCAGTAAAAACAAGTTATGTTTGAACATTGAGTCCTAGATGACACTCAAAATTCATGACTATCCGAGATCATACCTGAGTCAGTAGATAGCCCCAGAAAAATGATGATTGAATTAATCCAACAGTTGCACTGTTCCAGTTGAACTCTTTAGACATTGGAAGTATTGCAATACTCATATTCACCTACAGCAAAAAATTGAAGCTAGCATATGAATGAGCTATGAAAACAAAATATGACATGAAAATTTTGAAATAAACATTTATTTTATGAAGGATGAGTTGTGGAAGCTCAGAATTGGTAGATAGTTAGAATTGGGAGTATCAATTCCAATTCTGCTGCTTTTCTATCATAAAGAATAGAAATTCTAATTTTCACATGGAACTCAAAAGCTAGTTTTTACAACAATTCAATTCTTAGGTAGGAACAAATTATATCGGTTGCGAAGAACTCAATCCTCAATAAATTTGCTATAATATTTTGCACAATTCAACGTATTAGATTCACAAACAATTCCGTGAACCTAAAGCAATCGCAAAGAAGACGGTTACATGAAGTTCAACATTTGATTTGAACAGCTCCTTCCAACTAGTTAAATCATTAATCACTTGCAAAATGCAAAGAGTTGAAACGTGAAGCAAAGAAATTGAATAAAAAACTAGAAACTAGCACTCACACGGTCCATGTTACATAGCAAAAACGCAGCAAAACAGAGCAACACAATGACCCAACGCTTCGGAAAATGCTCCGCCCAACCAGATGTTTCTTGAACATTCCCCTCTACCGACGCACGAGTTCTCTCCAACTTCAGACAGTCAAGATGACCGCATTGACCTTCGTTAGACCAGAAATTACCAGGACACGGATAGGAATAACGAAAAAGTCTTGAGCGTTTTGAAGATTGAAGAGACGGTGAATACGATAATCCTGAAGTGGTCGTTCGGCTCTGTAACTTTTGACAGAGTACACTCCCTTCCACACATCGCACACTGAAAACGCTTGTGCGATGTGAACAACCAGGTTCTCTTTGTCCAACTTTACCTGCCAACGCGAAGCAAACAAGTAAAATCCAGAACACAGGCGAATGAACTTCTCTTCTCTCAGAATTTCAAAGATAAGCTAAACCAGAGACAATCTAACTTCACTCTAGAGCAAGCAATCAAAACATGCAGAGAACTTCAAAGCGAGATGCAGAAAGAGATTGAGGCATACTAAGCCATACCTGGGCCGATGAAGGAACCGAAATTCCGGTTCGATAGCAAACCACCGAAGGCCATTGTTTCAGAGCAAGGTAAAACAGATTTGAAGAAGCTCAGAGCTACTCTATAGTGTATACCATTTTCAGTTCTTTCCTTTCGCTGTTACTATTGCAATATATTTTGTATTCTTCAGAAGTGGAAACAGCTCAGTGTTCTTAATATAATAAGAGAAGGAGGGACGAGCGTTTGACAAGTGGCGATATCCTCTTCCAGAGACAGAGCAGAAAAGCACGAAATTACCGTGACACCCCTGCATGAAATCGGAATTTACGGTGACGTTTTATTTGTGTTAAGATTTAAATTTTGGGGAATTATCGGGAACGAAGGCAAAGTCTGAGACGCTACTCCCGAGGAACAGTAAGGTTGTTCTCCGGTCACCGGAAAAGAATGCAAGAAGGGGATAAATGACTGTTTACGTAATTACGTATCAAGAGTCAAGACAAAAATAGTACGCAGCGTTTTACGTTTTGATAATGACGTGGAATAGACAGCGCGTCTAATCAATTTCTTTTTGTATGATGTGTCGGAGACTCGGAGTACAAAACTTTCGTTCAAAGTACGATATTGAAAGTTAATAATATTATTTTATTTATTAATAATAAATATTTTTAAATAGGTAAAATTATTATAAAAACTTTTTAAACTAAAAAACCATTTTGTTTTATGGATCGATTTGTCATTTTAATTAATTATTGAGGAAAATAATATTATTTTATTAAATTTAAATAAAAGAATATCATTTTATTCAATTAAATTTGATCTTTTTAAATCGAATCTGACCGAATCCGTTAACACTAAATTCATCTTACAGCTCGAACAATTAAAGTTGTTTATTGACTTTTAGATTGATCGAGCCCAAATTAAGTCGGCTCATAATATTACGTTCTGAACCTTAACATTTATGACATAACATATAACAAACTCTAATGGATGAAAAACTTAGGAGTTCTAATTTTTTATCAATTAAATGTCACGTCAGTCTTGTTTTCTATTTAAAAAAGGGTTAGTTGCATAAATTTTTTTTTTTGTCAAATTTTCAATTATAGCCTAAACTTTAAAAAGTTGTAATAAAATATCCAAATTTTCAATTTTTTAATTATAACGCAAACTTAAAAAATAGCAATAAAATGCTTATACTTTCAATTTATTTAATTCTAATCCGAAATTAGTGTTTTTGTTAAATTTAAAAATGACCTAAATCAGATTACACAGTCCCAACAACGTTACTGATACAATACGTGATAATGCAAAAATAATTTGAGGCGTCAGAAGAATAAACAGAAAACAAATAGCTGAGGGCATCAAGAGAACAATAGATAAAGTTGGGCTAGAATTGAAGAAATTTGAAAGTTTGAACATTTTATGCCACTTTTTGATGTTTAGACTAGAATTGAAAATTTTTGAAAACTTGAGCATTTTATTGTTACTTTTTAAAGTTCGGATTATAATTAAAATTTGAAGAAAGTTTGGATTGTTTTTTGACAATTAACCCTAAAAAAATAGATTTCATTATTTGATTAATGAAATTTACTATGTAAAATATATAATAGTGGGTCTTATTTGTCTAGTGAGAACTGAAATTGTGTATGAAATGTATAACAATAAAATTCATTATTATGCAGTTGTAAAATCAACATATTTAGTACACAAGACTCCCGAATTTATTGATGTACGAAACTTTACTCTTGTATCTTTACAAAGAAATATTTTTGTGATTCGAACCTGCTTATGGTAATAATGTTGCATTTGGTTGCTGTCTCCGGTAACTGGAGACAGAATGGAACAGAAATTTAGAGACGGAACGGAACAAAAGTTGAGGACAGTGAGGTGTTTGGTTATGGTGGACAGAACAGAGAAAACTGTCTCCGTCTCGGGGACAGAATGTGTTTGGTTGCAGGAGACAGAACGAAAAAATAGTGCAAATGATAAATATGCCCCTGGTCCTTAATATGATTAGAAATATGTAATTCATTGATACTTTTATTAAGAATGGATTGTAATAATAAATTTTAATAATAATAAATACAAATTATATAATAATAATAATAAATGTGAATAATAATAAATACAAATTATATAATAATAATAATAATAATAATAATAATAATAATAATAGAACATAATAGTAAAAAATAGTGGCTAGAGACAAGGACGACTTGTCCCTGTCCTCTCTTTTGGGGGAGGACAGAAATTTGTGTATCTGTCTCCCGGAGACAGGGGACGGGAACGCGAAGACAAGAAGCAAACACCCACGGAGACAGAAATTTTCTATCTTGTCCACTGTCCCTGAGGACGGGGACACTTTTCAAACGCTACGTAAAAGTACAACTTTTATCGGTTGCTTTAAGACTCTTCTTCTAAAACTCATTATGTGATTAATTTAAAAAAATTAATTATAAGATAGCAAAACCTACAATATGACATTTACCTGAAGAATAGTTAATCCGTAAATTTTTCTTCAGTTTCAGATCTATTTTGAACGTTTTGTAAGTTTAAAAAAATATAGAGTTCAATTTGAAAGCTTTTAATTTATATTTTACTGAAACAAAATAAGCCTCAAGTCATTTAATAAAGACGCTTTTTGCAAACCAAGTAATAAGTAACAATAAATGATAACATTGAACACTGAAACTTCTTTAAATCATTAATGTGTTTCGCTTTTTACACTTACAAGGTCGGTGATTTACAGGTTTATGTAAATGTGTACAGTTTGCCACCGACCAGGACCACAAGAATGCTCATCAGATTACCAGAACCTGAAATCCTCTAAAAGGACAATACAAGCCCAAAACTTGTCTGGCTGGCCGTGTGACTAACTCCAAGGGATGAATCATGTCCCGCATGTATAAGATTCTAAGCTTGGTTGCTCCCAACACCAACTTCTGTGTTCAATTTCAGAACAGGGGAGGTAAGGTGTTTGGAGAAGACAATATTTCCTTGTACATCTGTTGTGCCATATTCGTTTATACGAGAATTCATTACAATTCCACAAGATCTCCATGTCTCTCCCATCATTTCAGCTCCCAAGTAGACTAAATGGTCCGAAATGCTGTCGCCTAGCACGGACCTGCAAAGAATAATTGTAAACTAGACTTCCCACTACAACCAGGTCTAATGCTACCGCAGAAAAGAGGAAGAATTACCTACTACAGTTTGGGTCTTCACCGGAACTGTCACATATCTTCTCAACTTTGTAAACTAGACTTCCGAGTCCAATGTTATACAGCCACACCTGCAAAGGAATGAAAAGGATTAAGTCACGGAACTAGTATGCATTAGCAGCAAATTAGCAAAGGAAATTTACCTCTCTCGGAAAGTGGTGATATGTCTTTTGAGGAAAATGAGAGAAGTAAGGAGGCAAATGAGGCACAATGTCATGATCATTGGTAACCCTGATTGCATTTGGAACCAGTTCACTGTAATAAGATGCAAATATTGCATTGCCTATACGAGGCTGTCCAAAGGTAATAACCTGAACATTGTTTGCTTCATGATTCACCTGGAATAAGCAGATATATATGTCTTCAGACCGATATTTGAATAATGGGCACATATAGCCGAACATTCTACGTGAAGCTCAACAAACGTATATAAACAAAGAAGACTAAGAATTCGGCATATGTATCAATACTCAATCATGTCGGTCAAGAAAGGTTGAGCAGTCTTACGATTAAATCAATCCCACAAAAGGCAGCCATAGCCCCTCCCATTGAATGCCCTGTCACCATGATGTCGAGTTCTCCATAACAATCTTTTGCCCTTTTGATAGCACTAAGAACTGCAGGGCGTACCGTTGTGTTGTGATAAGCAGAATAAAATCCATGGTGCACCTATAAAAATGGAATACAAGATGAATTGCAGAGCAAGAGAAAGAGAGCAAGACCATAAACTCCGTCATACACTTTGGTCAACGGTAAGATTTAACTTTTTATGCAATACATACCATGGCATCAGGCATGCCGGGATAATTTAGGTCAAGTTGTTTCCAGTACAAGTCTTCGACCCAATTCTGAATGCTGTAAAATTGATCGCTTTAAAGATAAAGCTAAAATCCAATAAACCATTTGTAAACTTATGCAGAATATCAAAAGCTGGCACAAGAACAGAAACGGATATAGTGGAGCTATAGCATACTTGAGCAGTGAGCATAAAAAGGGTTAACAGATCATCAAAGAACCCCCAATTGGTAGTTCAGGCTTTCTGGATATGGAATCACACAAGTTTATCTTAGTCAAGAATTAAGCATGCGTGTCCTACTATACTTTGGACCAATACCAGTAACTTAACTTTCTCACATGCCAAGACGCAAATCACAACTCACTATTTTGAAGCGAATACGAAGCAAAAGAACAGATTATTACCTGTGTTCTTGAGTTCCTCGGAAGGCAATAACAATAGCATTAAGATCTTTTGCGACCCCAACAAATCCCTAAATAGCCATGAAAGTGAAATGAAAGAATATTACAAGAAATAATTATTCATCACACAAGCGGAAAAGAAAATGGGATCTATTCCACCAATACATCAGTGATAGTACTAAGAACTCACCTGTAAGCAATGCTGGACATCAACAATCAGATCTATAATCTCAAACCCCTGTTTCAATCCACAAAAGATTGAACCATTCAATTAACAACAGCAACCTAATTAAAATCAAATCCAAAACCGAACACAAACACGAACAATCGTACCTTCGTCAAACCATCACATCTTGAGCAACTCCAAGTAAACAATTCAGTTAAATCTGAAATGTACACCTGCATGCACAAAGCTTCTTTCATACACCAAATGGGAAATCCTATGCTCTCAAGAACAATACAATGCACTAGACACTATGAATTCAAATAGGAATCTTGCACAACACACTATGATTCAAATAGGAATCTACCTCAGCGTTTTTCCTACAACTTACCGCAGAAGCATACTCCACTAAAATTGTGGCAAGAGTATGATTGTAAACAGCTAGATGATCTATGTGCTTGTTCCTGTACTTTTCTTTAATACTTAGCTCTGCACGAAACCACATAATTATGTTTCATTTCCCACCATACCAAACATGAGTACAACGCACACAAAGAACAAGAGTACAATCTACACAAACTTGTAAATAATGACACTAGTCCAAGGTTCCAAAACTACACATAGGTAGCATTAATACATTCCAAGACAAAAGCACTCTTCAACTTTGGAATCTAAGCTGCGCTCTGATAGATTACTTACCTCTCCCACAAGACAGGACAAGCAAAAACGCAATAACTTGCACAATCATCCACCTTCTCTGCCCCATCCCCTGCACCAAGAAACCAAAGTTAAAACAATCATTCGAATAAGAGAGTAGAAAAACATATCAAAAAAACAAACTCCCGGCAAAATCGGACCAGTCGACAAAGTGCAACGGTTCTCTTGGGGCTCCGACTCGGTGGTTCCGACCTTGTAAATTGATGGCTACGGTGAACCGACGAGAAACGATACTGCAAGAGACAGAACAATAATTGGACAAAGAATATCTATTTCGATCTTATCGGTGACTCGCTTAATGCCTATACTGCCCTTACGTAGTTTAGCAGATGCTGGTGCGCTTTATAAGGTTTGGAGGAGAACGTAATAAGCAGACGGGTGTATGGTCGTTGGGGGTGCTTAAGTAAATTGATAAATCTAGAAGGGTAGCTATTGTTCTTGTTACGGATTAGGACAAAATCGACTTAGGTTGCGTCTTGGCTTTTCTAATTTGTTTTTACTTTTTATTGTATCCAAATTTCCTATTGTTCGCATATTCTTTTCCATTCTTTACGAGAATAAGCTTCTTTCGTTTTACCTGTTCCAACTCCAGTTACATGATAAGAATAAGATTTAATATAACATGATAGAAACACTATAATCGAAACAAGAGATGTTTCTATCATCGAAACAAGAGGTCTAATTCCTTCTCTGTTGAACTAATATAAGTAATATATAGGGATTTGGATGTGTAAGATTGAGATTGAGCAACTCAAGTCCGGGCTCCCAAGCTCTTGTAAATTAAAAAGAAAATTGAAACTATTTTTAATAAAACGATATCGTTATGTTTATAAAAGTTGAGCCTCGAGTCAGATCAAGCTTAAGTAATTCAATTTAAAGTTTAATAACATAGACCAAATTTATGTGATTTATTAAAATCCCTAACGATATTTTATTTTAAAAAATCCAAGAAGAAATTTTAAACACCAGTCTCAAATTCTAAATCAATAAAAAATTATTTAATATAAATCTAATTTATTAGTTTTGTTAAAATCAAACTAAATTTATTTATACGAATTATCGTATTATTTAAAAAGTGAGAAAATTTTTAAAACATTTTAATATGCTTAATTGCAAAATTAATTTTTTTAATACGAAACCCATAATTATTCTAAATTTAAAGGTATAAAATAATTTTTAATTACATTGTCTAAATTAAATCACTTTATAAGCTAAGTGATGGATTTGACTCAAATTGGTCTCCAATAAGAGTAATTACCCTCACTAAAAAACTCTATATATAGTTTTATTTATTTCTACTATTTATATGTTAATTTATTTTAAACAAACTCTTTATTAATTAGAAGTAAGAGTGACTAATTTTAAACTTCTCAAATTTCACATTTGAGCAAGATTTTTATTAGCTCTCTAAGGAGTGGTTGAGTTGGTGGAGTAAGAGATACAGGGGCCAAAAGGTCATGTGTTTGAATCTCCCCTATTTACATTATTTCAATTGAATTTGTCGTACAGGACTTGTCTAGTGCGAAGTATTCGATTGACGTGATTTATAGGTTATTACGTTAATTCGAAAGTTTACCTAATGCGCATTCAAATGATAGCGACTTGGGTTCCTCTATTTAAAAAAAAATTATTGGATTGTTATTATTATTCTTCTTAATTTTTAAAATAATCATTAAATTTTTGGTTGACCAAAAAACAATAATAATTGAGATGTTGAACATAAGAGGGTTTGTTCATTAACCATAGGGACATGCCAATAATCCTCAATGACATTTATCATCCATAAGCTTGCTTCAAAATTCTAACCCCTGAAAGTGATTATGGACTTACCTAATAAAACTAAGATCTTAAAAGAAGACATTGCAACCTGAATTTGTTCCTTCCGACAATGAATTAGAAGACCAAATCGAAATTGAAAGAAGCATAAGTACTAAAAACATGTTCTTTTCATGTTATCTCTACGCTTTCTTCCCATTGTGGATGGACTCAACCTTCCCGTCGTTCCCTCCAAGCAACATGTACTTGTCCTTCCTCGTCAAAGAAGTACACTCGAAACCCAACGTGTCGCCGAGCACTTTCTGCACGTAATTGGCCACCTCGATCGCCGACTTCCCTCCTGCTTTCACCGTCATTTCCTCCGGCAACCTGTCCAAGAACGTGATCTCGTACGTTGGCCTCGGGTTCATGAAGAAGTAGTACGGGTCCCAAAATTTGACTCCTCGTACGGTAGTCCCATAAAACATGCTCTGCTTACAGTTGACGGCCACCGGCACGATCCTATCGCTCATCTCTGCGAACAAAGCACTGAATCTTAGCAAGAAGGGTTCGCGACACGTGGTCCCTTCTGGGCACACCACTAGATCACCCTTCTGAAGCAACTCTGAGATTCTCGCAGCGTCAGCCGCACGATCACGCGTCAAAGCAATGGCTGGGATTGGAGAGAGGAATCTCGAGAGCCGGCTTACGCTGTATGTAACACACGATACTTTGCGTCCGAGTGCTATAGCGATCACGATGGGGTCCAGCGCTGTACGGTGATTACACACGTAGAGGTTTCCTGGGGTCCCCGGTGATGGAGCTGGAGGTGGGCTCCCGCGTATCACTAAGTGGATGCCCAGCATCTCGTACGTGTACCGTACGATGCGTTCCGGAAGTGGGAGGTTGAAGTATACCCGAAGTAGGGATAGGATGAAGCCAAATGGCAACCATATAAACGTAATGAGAGCGTTGAGTGGGTCCGGGCGTTTCACTAGCCGTCCATCGTGGAAGATGATGCGGCTCTTCAAACGATCGACAGGTACTGTAGCCGCGGGCGTACGGCGCTGCACCATGTAGCCCTCCTGTTCATAATTAGAAAAAGAAAAAAGTTAATTTAATTATAAATATAAATTTTAATTTATTTACTAAAATGTTTATATTTCAAAGAATTTTCATAATTTAATTCATAAATATATTTTTTAAATTTGAGGTTATTAATAATATGTAAATTTGACCAACCTAATTTCCAGGTGGCATATGGAAGACAGTTGGAGATAGTTAAAGACTGTGGGTCCCGTAGAATTGAAAGCATTAACCAACCACTATCTACTTAGACCTGCTATTTTAATTACATCGTCTCTTTTTACTGTTACTGTTTCACTGTTGATAAGTTGGGAAAGGCAGAACGCAAACCTTGCAAATCGACATGAAGTCATGATCGGTCTCGCGGTCTCCGATTCCAAGATCCGGAGACTCATCTCCGAACTCCTTCAAGATCGCCAACCTCTTCCATTTTCCGACCAAAACGCCGGGTTTCTTTACAAAACCGGTGGCTCTCTTAGTCTTTGGGTTCACTTCAATCTCCGTTCCCAAAACCTTGTCTCCACCTAGAAAATCCTTCACAAACGGTTCGACCATTATGGTAGGATTCGCTGTCACCACCACCTTTCTCTTGCACCTGTCAAAAACATCGAAGCTGTCCGATCGCACATTCGCCGCATAAAACCTGCCACCGCCGTGGATAGATTTGGTTGTCGTTAATCATAGGCTTGTTTTAACCTAATAAATTACCACGAAACAGCTAGACGAACAATTACCTGGGCAGAACAGCTCGCGAGACGAGCTCGATGTCGCGGACCTTGAGGCCAGCGTAAGAGACGAAGATGAGGATCTGGATCCCAATGGCTTCAGAGATAAAGAAGTAGGAGACGATCACCAGTGGCAGCGAGAGAAGCAAGACGAGTCCTCTCAGGAAGCTGCCGGCTTCGATGGCCACCAACATGAAGTAGGGAAAGGAGCTGCTCGACAGCAGAAGTGTCCCATCGAGGTCTGCGGCGATAGACTTGTAGGCGGAGCCACTGCAGTTCTTAATCGGCGGGAACTTTCTAGACGGTTTCGGTGGTGCCATGTGGCTTGTGTGTCTCTTCTGGGTATCGAATGAGTTAGGAAGCTCGGAGAGGGAAACGTATCGGTTTTAAATGAAGAGTCACGGTACGAAATTACCAAAAAGGGCCTCACTAGTTTTCTAAAAAAGGGTTATTACTCGTAACTTTGTCCTTAATTACTGTAAGCAAAGAATAAATCTTTTGACATCAAAAGAAATTTTTAATTTTTTAAAATTCACTAAATTTAGATAATAATTATAATTTTTCGCTAAAGAAAGTGGATGTTGAAATGTCTCATTCATCCTCAAAAACTAGTTTAAGAAGAGAGGTTTGCACACTATTATAAATTATTGAATGCATTCACATTTATTCGATGTAGGATTCTTAACACACTCCCCTCAGTTCAAAGCTGGGCTGGATATCTGCTGGGTATATTAGATAAAAGGACAGACAAGTAGGCCTTGATATCTTGTTAAAAGGCTTAACTCATCCCAAAAGTTAGCTTAAGAGGAAAGGTTTGCACACTATTATAAATAACTGAATCCACTCACGTGAGATTCTTGACAATAAATAATAAAAAATAAACTTATTTTTTTAAAATCTCAATAGTGACACAATTTGTTGGTAGTTGTGTATTTAAGAAAGTTGTGAAACGTGAAAGGGAAAGTTAGTCTTATCTTTTGTATAATTAGAGGGACTTAGGTAAACTTAATCTGCTCAACTGTTTTGTGCCATTGATGGTTAAACAATTCAATGCGTCCACTTGAAAAGGAGGAATTAGGTCAGAAGAGTTGTGCATTTAATTGGAATTGACAGTCTTAGTTGGGAAGGTTGGCATCTTCCACCAAAGTTTTCTTTGTTAGTAAGTAACAATATGAACTCATGGTACAATTCTCATTTTCGTTACTTTTTATAGTATTCACACTCTCTCTTTTCACACCTTATTTTATAAATAAGAAATAATCGAATATGGATTTATAATTGAAGGAAAGGGTGGTTCTGTCATTCTCAAGCAGGTCTGGGAGTAGAGTCCATACACTCCTGTTGGGTAATTCATAACGAAGTGTCGTTTTTATCATTAATTTGGGTCTATCCTCATCAACGACAAGCCTCAATAAATTTGAGAGACATAATGCAACTTTATCCTACTTCCGATTTGCACCCACGTCCAAAACGGCATCGTAAGGAGCGATGTTTAAACCATCAAAATCAAGTTAATCCGTCCTTTGACACACTAATTTATATGATATTATTACCTGTATTAAATTTTTATTAAAAGAATAATAACTGTAATTTTTATCTTGAGATAACATGTTCAAAAGCTTTATAATTTCTTTAAAAAATTTAATTTAACGACTAAAATTTTAAATTCTTATAAATAAGGAAAAAAATAATATTTTTATTAATATGACTAACAGATAGACATCTACTTAATATTTAATAGACACGTTATATAGGTAAAAACAACATTTTGACCTAAATTATTTAACTTTTAAAACATTAGTTTATTTACGTGGGTCATTTGAAAACAACATCTCTACTAGTTAAAGATAAGGTTGCGTATTACTGGACCCCTTCAAATCCCGTAAATTATATAATTTTTAAAATATTCGTTCATTTATGTGGGATGTGGGTCATTTAGAAACAACTCTATTAGTTAAAGGTACTACTAGACTTCTTCAAATCCTATATTTAAGTGAAATTTTTATTAAGTTTTGTTGTTGTTTGAATTTTTTATTAAAAGAATAATAACTATGATTTTTTGTTGAGATAACATGTTCAAAAGTTTCATAAATTTTTAAAAATTTTAATTTAACAGCTAAATTTATAAGGAAAAAAATATTTTTGATAATATGACTAACAGATAGACATCCACTTGATATTTAATGGACACGTTATATCAATAAAAATAACATTTTGACCTAAATTATATAATTTTTAAAATATTAGTTCATTTGTATGGGTCAATTGAAAATAACGTAGCTACTACTTAAAGGTAAGATTACGTACTATTGGACTCTTTCAAATTTCACGTTTAAGCGAAATTTCTATTAAATGTTGTTGTTGTTTAAAACATTAGTTCCTAACTTAAAAATTTTAATCCTGAATTTTAAAAAATTCTAAAATATTGTACATGCGTGCATATCTGTGCGCAAGAACGTTGGTGGGTGTGGGTGGTTACACTTTCAATTGTTTCAATTTTAGATATAGCATACTTTTTATAATTATTTCTTAAATTTAGACTTTGTTGGAACTTATTAATTTGTTAAATGAATTAATTGAATCATGTAATTAATAAATTATTACGTAAAAATGAAAATTAGTTCAATACATATTTAAAATAGAAATTGGTTGGGTCGGTCGTGCTAGGCCCAGACCCAACCCTAAGATGGCATGTGAGCCAATCGACCCATTCCCAAGATGATGAGCTAAGCCTGGCAGGTATTCACTATATAAGTTCACTACCTCATCATGACGCAGGTATGACTCCAGAACCCTAATACTCTCTATTCA
>JANITX010000004.1:4127745-4147430 GCA_027564395.1 Erythroxylum ulei | reverse complement strand
GGTCATCCTTCACACAATGAATTTGTGGTTTGGATTATTTACTTTTGTGTTAGGTTTTGAAAATTTATTTTTTTAGTAAATTGACATTGGATATGAAGTTATCAAGTCTTGTGGCATTATTCCTCCGTACCTTCTGTTTATATATGAAATTGTATGAGAAAGAAAGTCATCGATCTTATAAAATTCTTACAAATATGATTGATCTACCACATAATCTTTGTCAATATCTGATAACTGATTCTTTTGGATGGAGGTAACAGGCGCTGAGCAAAAATGACTTTGAGAGCAATAATCTGTCAAAGACCGGATTGCTGGAGCATTTTTGACCATATGCTAGTACAGGTGGTTTTGTTGATGACATTGAGGAGTTGATATTCATGTTGACCTCGATCCGCACCCACGTAAGTTTTCTTTTGATTATTTTTTATTCTTTTCACGACAGGGAGAAAAAGGGGAAAGAATTGCTTGTTCTTACTTAGTAAGGCAATTTTGATTTGCAGAGCAGCCTTTGTACTTTTTAAGGAAGAATAAAATTAAATGTGTTTTCATGAGATGGTGGTGTCTGCTTTTAATTGGCCATAATCTTGTTTGAGATTCCAACTTTTTTTCCCAAGAGAAGAGGGAAAAATGAGGAACTGCTTGGAATCCCAACTCAAATACATCCGTAAAACTGTTCGCCCCGGTTACAATTTCGCTCAAGCTGGTCCTAGTTTCCTGCATATTAATTGAAACATCTTCAAGATTCCAATCTTATTTTGGTTTATACTTGGATCCTTGAGGTAGACAATATTTGGGTTAACAGAACAGAATAGTGAATGACTTACCAACCTCGTGAAGGTTTATTTTAGTGGGTAAGTGTTTGTGTGAGAATGTCAGGTTTCTCATTTTGTTCACAACCTATTGTGAAAAACGATAGATGCATGGCCAGCGATCTTCAAACAATGGAGAACCATCCAAAGTTGCAACAACTAGCCCTAGTAAAAATAGTTGAAAGCATTATATTGTATTTCATACCGTATCAGTCAGAGGACGGAACGGAAATGATAAATACCATTTTGTTGTCTGGTACTGTCCAGTATCGGAATTTTTAGCGGGTACTAGCCCGGTGTTTCCAGTATAGGTAGTATTGATATAATACCGAATTACTGAACAAAAAATTATTCAAAACTGTATTGTATTATGATTAAAATTGGTGCTTTTTACCACTTCATTTCAGCCTTACAAGTGACAGTATTTGGACATCCATCCCCAGCAAAACGAATAAAGAAGAGCGGATGGCTCCAATTCCATGACTTGCACTTGTTATACTTTGCGCACTTGCCTGTAGCCTGTTAGTGAAAATTCGCTGTTGGTATTAAAAAGTAATGCTTTAAAATTTGATTAGGTTGATTCAATGATTTTAGAACAACACTAGACCAATTAGTTCGATAGAAGATTTCCAGTCTTCAACTCTTATGAGAAAAAACCAAAATACAGCTAGTTCAGTGGTTCTTGAGAAAAATCGGCCAATAAATTTTAAAATCTGTAGCTGTGGGCCTCCTACTGCGACAAGTTTGTTGCCCTTTTTTTTTTTTATATAAAAGGGAAAGGACAAAAATGAATTAAGTAACAAAGCGTGGGCAACAGAGGCCGATAAATCCTCTAGAAGGATCAAGTGGCACCTAATGGGTGTGGTAGCAAAATAAGTAACTCCCAGGATCAGCTGCACAGCGTAAGTGGCAAGCCAATTCGGACGTCTGTTGCTCTCTCGATAGACAAGGCGATGAACAACAGTCTAGCTTCTAGTGAGCAGCATGTGAATACTCCGGATGTTGGGATTAAGGGCCCGAGACCGCCTATCTGAAAAAGAGAGAATATCGAATACCGCTTTAGAATTGATCTCCAGCTCGATATGGCAAAAACCTTAACTCCAAGCTATATTGAGCCCAGTATAGATGCCCCAGAGTTTCGCTGTCAACGCTCAACACCATCCAAGCTTCCGTGCAAAACCTTCGAGCCATTGGTCACCACTGTCCCGAAATAGCCCGCCAGCAGTATCCAATTGTGAGGACCGCCTGCTGGATCCATCCTTATTAATCTTGATCCACCCTAGAGGTGGGAGTCTGCCATCCAAGGAGTTGCTCCTGTCGCACGCTATATCCTGCAGAAATGGCACGTACACACCAGGTTATGAGAACAGATTGAAACATTCCAATAGTAACAGCTGTTCTCGTTACCAACCTATATACTTCCTTGTCCTGTCAATGTCTTGTGTTGACATTATGAAAAGTTACAGCGTACCTATTAATTGTTAGAGTGTAAGCTTGTAGGTGCTGTCGTGTTTTGACATAATGGAAAGTTACAGCGTACCTATGAATTGTTAGTGTAAGCTTGTAGGTACCGTCTTGTTTTGACATAATGAAAAGTTACAGCGTACCTGTGAATTGTTAGAGTGTAACCTTGTTCTGTAAAAGGCACGAACTTGTTCGCTTCTATGGTCTTTAGTCAAGGGAACAGGTCTCGTAAACTATTTTTTATTTTATTCCTGTCAGACAAGTATTTATATAAAACTCATATAAATACGTAGATAAAATTAAATAAAAATAATACAATATTGAAATACCATTTAATTAAAAACTTTATTTTTAATTAATATTTTAAAAAAATAAATTATTATTTTTATTTATTTAATCTCACTAATAAATTATATTTATCAAATTTTAGGTGTTTTTATTTCTTTTTATACTTTAATTGAATTTTTTTAAATTATTATTATTAAAAACTAATTATTATTTTTATCATGAATTTATTTAATAAATTAAATTATTAATTAGTATACACGAATAATTTTGCTTAAGATAACTTAAACATTATGTTAAAATATAACATTTAACCCATAGAAAAGTATGTTTAAGGATATTAAAAAAATTAGAATCTTCTCTCTTTCTTTAAATATACTTTAACTTTTAAGAATTTTTAAATAAGTTATAATATAAAATTACAATTATTATTATTATTATTTTAAATTATATGTTAAATTTAATCTTAGTTCAAATTATTAGTTTATTATATATTATTATACTAATTTTATAATAACTTATTACCAATTAAATCTTAAACTTCTTCTTTGAGCAAGTCCAATTTCTAAAATATTATTAATAATTTTTATCATTGAAAATCAGTCATTCAATTTTCATAAACTAAAATAAGCTTATTAATATTTATTTAATAACTTTTAAATTAAATTTAAAATTTTTTATAAGAAAAAAGTTATTTTGAATATTTTAAAAAAAATTAATTTATTCAAATTTTAATCAATTTTATAACAATTTCCTAAATCTTTTAAATCTTACACACACTGTCTTATTAGTTTACCTTTCTACCCAACTTTTAAAACATTGCTTGAAAGCTTCACTATTTAAGAAAAAGGTTACTTGAATTTTAATCAATAATGGCCCAAAACCGAGACTCAAGATACTAAAGTTGAATCGACTAGCAGTTTCCGAGTTAGAGTAAACCACATCTGTAACCAACATCGAACTTGACGATAAGTTTTGGTCATTATCATTCAACGGATGTACACTCAGAAAACTCACTAGTGCTTTAATGGAGTCAAAAGCTGATTAAATTCTGTATACGTCATGATACTTGATACAGAGAATATTACAAGCTCTCCTACAACTTATACAAGTGAGGCTTTATGGGGTGGGGTAGTGTGTCAATAACTCTAAAATTGATGGGGGACTTGCTACGACAGTTGAGGTCCAAGTCTTGTCATTGAGATTCAGTGGGTTGAAACCGAACATGAGGGCAAGGCCTCTCAGGTTCTCCTCTCATCCATAGCGTTTTGAGGTCGCCTCTCTTCTTCCCCAATGTCAAAAACGTGCCTGCATCCATTACGAGAATAGACGTTGTACACCTTTTGGATTACTAAAAACATCCTTCTATAAGATAAAAAGCCAAGATGACCAAATCTCAGTTTGAGTTTTCCAAAATCTTAAAATAAAATATCCTAAAGCTTATTGAGCTTTTTAAAATTTATTAAAAAAAATTCAAGCCGAGGACTCATTGCTATCATCATCACACCCAATCCGAAGTCTGGCAATAAAACGAGATCTAGGGACTCATTGCCAATGATACACATTTGCAGAAAATGTTTCCAGGACAACACCTTGAAGCATTTATAGTAGGTTTGGGATTTTATATATCTAAAGGTTATGGTTTTAACGTGAATGAGTAAGAAAGAACAAAAATAATAAGACCATTATCAATATTGGTGGCAGTCTTGGACATCCTTCCTCGTCCATATCAGTAGGACCACTACCTAAATATTACTTGGGGTTTAATGCCCATCACTCTTCCACATAAATTGCGAGATTTTATATAGTCAGTTCTTTCACGAATTTAATTACTATATTTATAATATATTATAAATAATTTTTTGAAAGAATAGCTTGCATGACCATAAAACTAGTACTTCCTTACCCAGAGTGAAGGGGACAATGTAAAGTAATGCTGGTTGGCCATGTCCATCCATCATGTTTAAAGCCACATAAGTGATCAAAAGACCTGAAATGCAACGCAAGCCAATTTAACCTCACCGCGTAGTTTTATCATACAACTAGCTTTAAATAACTTATTGACATGTAGTATTAATCAAACTAAGAACCGAAGTCGTCTTCTCCATTTCAGTTAAGGACCCTATTCCCACATGTTTCTCTCTTTTGATGACCATAAATGGACATATATCAGAATAAGACAGCGGTCAAACATTGGCAATGTAAGTCACATACTTTATTCAACTTTACCAACTTATAACACTCAACTGTGTTCAGGAATTTTGGAAAGCACAGGCAGGCTTCTCTCTACTATTTCAGCAGTGAATACATATAGCAATACTATAACGCTGTTACAATAGCTAGTTAAAAGAATCAACAATGTTGCTTACCTAAACCATAAGCAGTCATTGCCCAGAGAAAATATCCTGTTCGGAGACTCTTATTAGCCAGCCAGTCATATCTGTATCGATGGCATAAAACATTTCAGTCAAAGCCATTCAACCACCGTATATTGGTATAATCCGTCCACTTCCTTTTCTATTAAAAGGAAAAGCTTTTTACATGCATGCTTATCTGATGTTAAATTGCTTTGGTTAAATGAGATGGGACAATTTCCTACTAAGATATGCATTTTTACCGGTCATGTTGCCCTCAACTCCGCTATTTGAAGAAACCAAGAAAAACCAGATTAGCGCTAACCCTGATTCAACATTTCAACTACCTGGAGAGCTAAAGTTCATGTTTTTTAATTCTGGAACACAGCTATTTTATCTTCATTGTTTTACCATGAGATAAAGCAGCTACTGAGATGTTATTGTTGTTTGTTTTAATATGAGAATTTTGAAGATTTTTAGGTTGAGGTCATCACAAAATTCTCTTTGCATAGAATCCCCATATTTGTTATGTCTCCGGATTGAAGAATTAGAAGCATCAGATCTCTCTGTTTAGGGGGTTAATTCACAACCTACGTTGTTATGCTTCCTTAAAATCGAACTCTATTTTCTTCCATTTTTCAACTCCGTCAAAATCAAAACACCTGCAGGTTTCCCTTTCATGTCCCATAATTTAACATGAAAAACAAGACATTAACTTGACGATAGAATGTTTTGAAAGATAAAGACATTACGATTAAAACAGGAAAAAAAGTACAAGGATTGAATTCTAACCTTAATGAAAAAGCAACAACCAACCCAGGTAAGATTATGTCGCCAAACCCAATAACACTATAGCCACCCCAAGGATCAAACATCCGTGGGATTTTCAACAGCATAGGTATACCATCTTCACCACTCTTGTCACCTCGAGCTACCTAATGGAGAGAAAATCTTTTGAATCTCTACAGGTCAATATGATAGGTTACAAGAACCAATATCAGGTACAGAAATTCTTACCACAATCATGACACTCTCTTTGAACCACCACTTGGAAACAAATACCCAGAAGATGTCATACAAGAAGGCACAACTTAGAAGAACAGTTCCAACCTGATTTCAATTTTTTTTGTCACGAAGAAACAAGTAACAATAGGTTATCAGTATTAAAAGTATTTTACAGACATTAAAGGCCTTATTGCTTAGTACATATCATAACTTATAGTATACATTGATTCCATCACGTCATGACTTATACTCTGTCTATATATTATTGCCTTTGGCAACCAAACAACCAACAGAAAACAAGAAAGAGCCACAAAGTTAAAAGTACAGTATTGAATATCAGAAACCTAATTACCAACAGTATCTCTTTCCAGGGTCAGATCTAGTTAGGATTACTAGCTGCCAATATGACCCAAGTACAATGAAAGCAAGGAATGGAAAGTTTCTCATGTAAGGCATCTCAAATAGCACAAGAGGGTAGATAAGATGATATCCATGTAATGGTAAAGCATACTTCCAAATGATAAATGTGGATTGCATAACCACCTTGAGATTTGGTACTTGAACAATCTGCAGAACGGTAATGATCAGAGCAATTCCCTGGTTGAGAACAACAGACAAAAGAAAAACAAGAGACAGTGAATATAGAGAAGCTTCATTGGCAAAATATAGTAAAGTCGGAAAGCAAGTTTGCAAACACAGAAGAATGTCTACCACCAAAGTTTTGAATAAAGCAGGGAAGAAGATAACTCCTTTTTAACAATATAACACAGCACATTACAGGCTGCAACATAAAATGCCATATTATACAAGTCACTATATACAAAGAAAACATGATAAAATGGATACATCGACTAGCTCCACAAACCATAAAAGGATGCAAGAATGAGCATTTTGCTTAGCCAAGTAAAACATCATCTGTGGGAAAGATGGATCACCTCTCCTAAATTATGATGCCTCATTAATTTGAAATAGGAGCTAAATGATGAATTCATGAAAAATGTGTTCAAGGCCAAGGAAACAAGAGGCAACTTGGTCATATAGGTAGATGCATAGATTATGTAGCAAACAGGTGGATGGGTTCGGTATTCCTCTTAACTAAGGAGCAAAAATATGTGGCAAGTAAACTAGGATGACATGTAAAGAGAACATTAAGGATTTATCTCTTACAAGGATGTCTTGACCTATCCAAGCAAAGGACACACGACGGTAAACTGCCCAAACAACGGCAAACACTATGCAGAATGGAGAAACGCCTAATGTCAGATATGGAACAGCTCCAAAGAATGGAACTTTAACATAAGTTTCTCCAGCACGTTGGAACCATCTGAAACTACATTGTTTGTTGTCAGTTCCAGAACAAGTATAAAAGGGGATAACCATTCAAAATTTTTTATCTTGAAAAATAAGAACCAGGTAATTCTTGCACAATCGAGTATAGACGAGTTTAATAAGCAGTTCTTAGAACAAATTTAATAAGCTTCACCTATGCGAGATCAAGGATGCATACCATGATAATAAGGCCACCAGGCAAGTCTGCAAACCCTGGAAACATGAAATGATTTCTACAATTATCGTTACTTATACAACAACAATTTAAATAATGAAATCAGACACAAGCCTAGACCTGCAAATATGATGAAACTGATCATGAGTGAAAATGTCAAAATGAACATACTTAATTTGCTAGCTTACGCCCTTCCTTAAACAACAGGCATATTTGAAACCCTAAATAAAAGAAACTCTAAAATATCACTGCTATTTCTTACACATATTGGCAACGCATCAATTCCACCTATATTATCTAAATCACAATTAAGAAATATTGTTAACATACCTCCACCCCACCAATGCAGAAGAGGACGACCAGAACCTCAATAAACCAGTATGACATAAGTTTGTAAAGCATAACCAAGAAACATGATGCAATCACAACAAACAGAATAGCAGATGTCATGTTGATGTTCACGACGCTACTACGTCCTTCCATATTCAGGTAGTCATCAGAACCATCCTGCCAAGGAACCAAAACATATTCTAAGCATCAGTTGAAAAGATCAGGAAATTATTGCTCCAAGTATTGTACCTAATAAAAATTGTCAAAACCAAGATGACCTTTAACAGCTTGTCCTGCTCTGTAGCTGCCTCTCTAGCACTCCATGCAGACCAATATGATGCACATAAAATGGTGCCAACAGCCATAAGCCATAAAAACACTTCTGCAACATCAACCAGTGGCCGTTGTGGAGAATAGAGCTGCACATGCACTGAAGATTGGTGTCAAAAATCTGAAACCAAGAACATGATATCTATCGTTGCATCCATACTGATGGGAAATCTGTATCTAAAATCTGATGCTTTAGAAGTATGCTAGGAGATCAAGGGATGCTTACCAACAGATTTGTTCTTTATATGGTTTTCCAAGCTTGCACCAGCATCTTGTGGAAGCATGACAGCTGGGATGCCTATGATCAGATCAGTTTCATCTGGTTCACAAACCATCTTGAATAGTTCTGCAGAGAATAGTTTGGATTTCAAATGGCAAAACAGAAAGTTGTGCTATAATCAACTTCGAGAATTGGTGATAGTAAAAGTTCTTCTATCAGACCATGCATTGTTTTCTTCATGTATACTTTCATGCTTATAAAAGGATGATTTTCTTTTTATGTTCCATACAAGTAAAGCCATGAACACATGAAAAGGAGGAGAAAATAGTAATGGAGAAACCACACAAAGCATACTAGACAGAGTACTCCTACAGAAAAGCTAGTTATTACTTGCATGATCATGAAAACAGATACTAAAAGGTATAAAATGAGATGATGCTTAAGATCATAGTTCAAAAAAGCAGTAAAGCACTCTTGATGAACTTAATGAATTCATTCGGACATTAAAGTGTATGAAATAATAAGGTAATTCCAATAATTACCAGTCTGGTTGTTTATTATGAGAATGGCGGAAGCACCAGCCTCGTCAGCAATATTTGCCTTGGTTACAAAGCTACAGTTACCCCGGTGAACCACAACCACCTCCGCCGCTGTAAACTACCAGACAAACAGTGATTGGCAGATCAAAATCTGATCGAAAACGCTAACTGTCAAGAATTGTGGAACACGTTAGAATCAGGATCCAATTTTGAAACCTTGTTTTTGGGTGTGCTACAAAAATCAGGAGGATCAGCCAGAGCAAGTCGAGATCGGTTAGCATGTTTTTCCTTTGATTCCAAAGTAGGGCCAAAGCGAGCACCGACTCCAACATACTCTATATCTACGACATCATCAACCCAAGTAGGAACTTTCACCTAAAATAACAAGAATTCATTAAACGGATCCCGAAGTATCAGTTTCTCATAATTAAGGCAAAGTACAAGCAACAGTGGCACCGGAATGAAACAACTGAACGTCTGGAATTCAAAACAAAATAGATGGTTCAGATTTCCGTTTTGATTCGTTCCAGAACAAAACAACATTTAACAATACTAAACAGCATTGAAGTATTCTCATTGATTCTTCCCAATTCCCATCCAATAATTTAACTGTACAGTCGCCTCCACTCAACACTACACACATAAGCCTCCATCAACAGACAGTTACACTTGTACACTTGCATAGTTCTTCTCTCAACAAAAAACTCAACTGCTTTCAGTTTACCCCCACAGTTTTAGTGAGAGAGAGAGAAAACTACAAAATTAAAAGACATCCACACCATCAAGTGAAGTCAACTTCAATTTTTCAGTAAGATAACACCAAAACATCAGGGACTGCTACGCAAGCAGGCACTTCTCTTTCCTTTCCTTTCCATTTTCATCAGCGAAAATTTATCAGGAAACAACCAGAAATCAGCAGTAAAAAAAACAACAAATCTAGGGTTTCGTGACGCCTTATTATGAATACCAGAACGAAGTTGTTGTCGCAACCAGGTCTCCTAGGAGCGACATCGTCCTGGTGAACTATATCTCCAGCGAAGCCAAGCCACGGACAGGAACCCAAAACAACAGCAAGTACACAAACAGCTGTACGTACATCCATTAAGATTCTTCGCTATATAGCTCTTCGGTCTTCAGAGAAGAGAGCTCCGGAAATTTGGAGGAAGAGAAGAAGGTGAAAATATGACGGAGGAGAGGAGGAAGAGGTAGTCGTAGTACGTGAAAAGGAAGAAACGCCGTCTGTTAACTGTTAAGTCGGAACTGGGTTTGGGCTTTTTCTACTTTTTCCAATAACCGTGTTTTGGATTTTCCATTCACGTGATAGTGGGGGCTTTTCGGTCGGTCGGTCACGCGTTTTGGGTGCGTGAAAAACAATTACTTCGTTCTTTAGTAGAGAAAATTAATTTTTTATTTAAAATCTTTATTTTTTTTCTTTTTCTACAGATTAATTCTTTAATTATTAAAATCACTAATTGTCAAAATTACATAAGTTTACTCATAATTATTAGAAATATTATTTTTAAATGTGCCACGTTAAAAAATAATAAATTAAATAATATGATAAATATTAAAAAAAGTTAAAAGTCAACTTATTGTAAAAAAAAATTTGCTTTGTGAAATTTTGAAGAGGATCATAATATATGCAATTTTTTATATATATTTTTACACAAAAACTATTTTCATAATTTGAACCCGTGACTTTGTAATCATAATGAAGCAACTTTACTAATTACTCTGAAGTTCACCTTCTAAATCATATGATAAATTTAAAAGAAAGCAATAAAAAAATAACATTATAACATTGGTTATACTAAATCCTAACAATTTATTAATATATTTTATGTATTGTTAAGGCATTAAAAATATAGGATAATAGGATTAATTATTTAAAATTGTTTTTATGAAAATTTTGATTTTAGTAATAATTTAATTTTGAAAATCACCGAGCATGAAAATTTAATTAGTTTTATTATTGTGTTGGACTTGTTAATATGTTTAACATATCAAAATGTATTAATATATTTTTCAGAAATAATTTTTAATTGGCGCTTAATTAATAAAAACCTAAATGCAAGACCTTTTAGGGTAAATTAAATATGGAAAATTTCAAATTTTCCTACCAAATTGACGCGGTTTTTTGCGTGAAGCGCGTGGGACAGTGTCTTGTCAACGATCAAAGGTTACCGGCAACTGCCTGTTCAGGTCAATAAATATTAAGTACAGGCCGTACGCATAAGACGGCGCAATATTAAATAATTTATGACCCCCACAGCAATCAGCTGTGACCGAAGCTAGATTAGACTGTACTCGTGTCGAATTCTCATAAGCTGAATGGAGAAAATTAGTACGGAAGTATCAACATTAGGACCCGTGTAAATGAGACACGTGTTTTTGCTAGCTGGAAGAGGACCAAGAAGACTTCGTTAAGCGTACGACATAATGGATAGAAAAACAAGGGGGAGGCCCCACATGTAATATGAAACGTCTGGTCAGCTGTGGTACACATGCGTGCCCGGTGATGGTGGACTCACACGTGAGGCGTTGATCTGGATCGGCTGATGGTGTGTGGACCCTACGAGACAGTGGCTCGGTTATGATCCAGATGACTAGACTCTATCTATACGTACCCACGCCCACTTGACACTTGTGAGTATATATGCCTGGAATATGACCATTTGTTCGAGATAACTTATTTAAAAGTTCTTAATTTTTTAAATATTGTAATTTAATATAAAAAATTTTAAACAAAATTTATATAATAATTAACCTTTAAAATTTTTGTATATATTAAATAAAAATTTATTTTTACTAACGTATTTAATAAATATATATTCACTTAGAATTGGATGGATAAGTCACTTTAATTTTAAAAACAATTTTGACTATACAAATATTAAAAAATTAATTATTAAATCAATAATTTTTGTCCACGAATCTGTGGTCCTACCTACTACCAAACAAGGCCTAGGTCTAATGAAAGCGGAAGATGTGGAACAAATGTCATTATTGATAAGTAGGTCCTGAAGAAAGCAATAGAGAGGGTTATGCTTTAACCAATGTTATGAATATCGTATCGGGTTTTATACCGAATTGAGCTCTAAAATGAAACTGTACCGGTACCGGTCGATATCGGGTACTGTTTTGGGATATTTTTTAAATTTATAAAATAGTCTCTAAAATTTTTAAAAATTGCAAAATAATCCATATTGATATATTATACAACTGTACTGTATACTTTACTGGTTTACTGTTTACATCAACCATGCCTTCAAAAATCTTAATAATAAAAAATAATGACAATTAATTTGAAATAACAATAATTTTTAAATATTTTATATATAAATAATAACCATAATTAATATAAATAAAGACAATCATCATCATACAATAATAAAATTAAGAATAATACATTAACAACTTCCATTTTAATCATCATCAACAATTTCATTTTATTATAAAACCAATATTTAATTTGATAAAAATCATGTGAGAGTACAAAAATTATATGTATGTTATTTATAGTATGTCAATTTTCAAATTAAGAGTTACAAAATTTTCAATATGATTCTAAGGATCTTAACTCTTAACAATAGCCCTTTTATATTGCCAATCGAAGTATCAAACTTCAAACCAATGCAAATTCAATTTCTACATTTGTTGACTTAAAAAGGATTTTTCATTATATTCTAATTTTGTGCCTTAAAATTAAATAGTTAAAATGTTAAATTACAATTTTTTCTTAGGTAAACCGTTAACACGTTTCATTATGTTATAAATTTATGCCCTTAATTTATAATTTGCAACTTCATTAATATAATCAAATCCAAATTGCAAACCAAAACAAGTAAACAACACAAATGAGTGAATGACATTTATTTAAGATTCAACATTTCAGAAAATTCCAACCAACACCAGTTCCACTGTGCATCATCCAACCATGAACCAACACCGTGCATCATCTATGAAAATTCCTAAACCCACCAACACCGATCCAACACTCTCCAACATTTTCACAACACTGATCCAACCAAAATACCAAATTCACCAGAAATGATCAATTTTCAAAAATCCAACATTTCCAATATCCAACAATCCAATCCAACACAACAACAAACAAGTAAATGGTTATAAATTTTTAGGTTATAAATTTTTAAATTTTGCAATTTAGTTCCTGAACTTTTTTAACTTTATGGTATCAGCCGGTATTTTCCGGTACTGTTGATACCGACCGGTACCGACCGAAAAGCACCAGTACCAATAGTGTCCGTTCCGTTCCGGCCGGTTCCGTCCAGAACGGAACGGATCCCATAACACTGGCTTGAACCAAGGGTAAAGGATGCGCCAGACGAAAGGAGAGAACCTTTTGTCATTGGTGACTCATTCAACATGTGGATGAATACCGACGAAGGAGCATACAGTGTTTTGGTCCGTCTGCCACGCTTACAAGGAAAAATCTGGCCAATGTTATACCCTTTACAGGTTGACTCGTTGTTTAAATGTAAATCTCTTAAAAATACCTTTTTATAATTAGAAATCTACTAGAACACTTCGTAGGACAACAACAACAAAAAAATCTATCTTGGTTTTATGCTAATGGGCCATCTTAGGAATTGAATTCTGGTTTAGAAACTTAATTTTAACTCGAAATTTAGTCAAATATAAGTTATTCTGTTTAAATCTAAATTTAAATATATTAAATGAAGTTATTTTAATATAATTATGAAAGATTAAACTCTAACTTAACAAAACATTGGGATGAAATTGTCAGGATCAAGTCAAGTTGAATGAGAATTTCAGGTCCTAGTGGACAATATTCCAAGCTTGAGAAAAAGCACAACAATCAACCACTAAGGCAATAAATGTGGCAAAGATCTGCAGAAGAAAATGCCCCCACTTGATTAAGAAGAACCAGGTCCAAAAAGCAGATACGAGAAAGGTTACAGTGAGGCCCAACACCAAATTCTTCAACTTCCTTTCTTCTCACCCCATCTTCTTGTGTTGATTCTTGTCCCTCCCTCTAATGTTTTTAGTATAGTTCAACCAAAGGTTCAAGGACCAGCTCTCTATCCAAGTCAGTTCTATAACAGGCATCTATCAAATTAAAGTTTTTTCCTTACATAACTATAAGGAATCTTTGTCAAACCTTTATTCTATACTTTCTAATTAAATTTTACAGAGCACAAAACATACCAACGTATCATTTCTTGGTCTAATCACGTATCCATACACATTAACTATCATATATACAATAAAACATTATGAAGAATGAGAGGAGACTTTGTAATATTATACAAGAAAAGGAAAGGGAGTAAAAAGTACTGACATGTCTTCACGGCTTAACCATTGTGAACAACGTGCTGAATCAAAAGGAAGTTGGGAATTAACTTTTATTGTGTTCTACGGCTGATGTAACCACTCCTGGATTGCTGAACGAAGTGCATGGTTAGGTACAAGATTGGACCTTTCGAGCTTAAGGTTGGTCATGGGTGAGGTATCATGACCGCTGTCTAGCCATCCTCTCAGGGCTTCTGCTTCATATGTATAACCATCAGCTGCTACGTGTGGATCTCTCATGACTTCCTGCATGTTTACAGCAAATGAAGCAGGATTTTCAATCACTGATGTACTTGAAAACAGAGTGTAATGACGTTGAGACTTTGTCCTGGTAAAGCTACCACTGAGAAGTCAATATGACAGATGAAATATGGAGAGGAAGAGATGAACTTGCCTGAAAAATGGGGCATATGAAATATGGGGGAGGTTGGCACTGCTCTGCTGAACCAAACCTGAAAGACCATGAGCCTCCGCATGAGGCCTTCATTGGCTGAAGTACCCTCCACACTTCTGAAGCAAGATCTGGCCTACTTTTTCTGGTCAACTCACAACACCTCAATGCTAAGTGAGTCAACTGTTCAGCTAGCACAAATGGCCAGTCTCCTGCTAAAGGGTCCAATAGTACTTTCAAGTTTCCTTTATCTAGTGCGTATTGCACCTCCTTTGTGATCCCTAACGCCGATTTCCCAGTCAACAATCTCAACAGTATGATTCCAAATGAGTAAACATCTGACATCGGAGTAAGCTCTCCAGTGGCAAGAAACTCGGGATCCATGTATGAAAACGTACCCTTGGGGTTTGTTTTGCAACATAATGTAGTGTTGCTAAAAGGGTCCTTGTGCGAGAGAAGACGAGAGATCCCAAAATCACTCAGCTTACTTACTAAATTTGAGTCAAGCAGGATATTAGCTGGTTTTAAATCACCATGCACGATGCTCTGTGGTTTATTAGAGTGAAGAAAGATGAGGACGGAGCATAATTCTGAGGCAATCCGTATTCGAGTTTGCCAGGATAAAGGGGGAGAATTATCCCTGCAGCTAAGTCTGTCTTCAAGGCTTCCATTGGGAAGATATTCATAAATAAGAGCCCAAGCTTCAGGACATGCTCCAATAAGAGTGACAAGATTTGGATGCCGCATCTTGCTCAGAATATCAACCTAACATAAAACCAGCAGATATTATGCACCGATCATAATCACAGCCAGATTCAAATCATTATTGTTATTCATGCCGAAAGCATAAAATGTAGATAATTTGAATAACAAGTGGCCAAACTATTTTAGGAAACAGCTTCTGGACTTCCAAGAGTTACAGATGGCTTAGTAACTCTCACCAACGGGATAGGAGGATCATGAGATGGACAATCTTTCACAACACATTAAAGATATGAAAGGTATTCAACTAGGGGATATATTATCTATATTCCGGAAAGAAATATAAACAGCAGACCAAGCAATTGTAAAAGCAAAAAGCAATATGTTTGTTTGAACATTCTTGTGATCCTACCTCTTGTTGAAACTCTGAAGGACCTTGCAAGCTGTGAGGGTGGAGCATCTTTATAGCAACGTCAGTGTGGCGAAGGACACCTCTATAAATGCTACCGTAACCCCCTTCACCAATTTTGAGGGATGGATCAAACTTATTAGTTCCTTCCTCAATCTCCAAGAAAGAGAATTCGGAATAATACTGAGGAATGTGAGTTCCTGAGGCCTCTGCTCTGCATTTCCTTAGTTCCTCAGCTTCTTTTAGGGCCTTGTCACGATCTATCTGTAATTGATCTCGTTCTTTTTTATAATTTTGCAAAAGGTCTACAGCAGATATAATTTTTTGCTCCAGAACTTTCTCCATCTGATCTAACTGTGTGACTTCACCCTCCAGCAATGATTTCTGATCTAGGGCAATGCGGAGTTCTTCCATGACTTGGTCCCGTTCTTTATTCATCTTCAGAAGTTCTTCCTTTTGTTTTGCCAGCAGCTCCTCAACTTCTTTTCTTTGTTTTAATTCCTCAGCATATAAGTTTTCTGATGCTCTTGCCTATGATTGCGAAAGAATAGAGTGCAATTACGTAAGAACGTGTAGTCCTAATGTTCTCCCCAAAGATCACCTAGGCCCCTTGCTAATTAGAGGATCATAAAGTACATGCTTAAGGGATAGCTTTTTCACTAGAGACAGATGGGCAATGACAAAGCAACTAAGTGGAATAAATAGTCCAGGTATCATCTAGTCAATTCTCGTTACCTTACCAATAATCATGAACAGCTTTGCTTTCAGTGCAATTTGTATGACATACTTCCCTTGCAGTCCATATTTTCAAACTTAGATGAAACAATTTATCATGTTCATGAAAACAATCACCTTTCTATTAGTGAGAAGTCAAACATATATGCTTCATGACACAAAATATACCTTGCGTATGGCCTCGATGGCATCTTTTTCAGCTTTGGCCCGCCTGACAGCTTCTTCAAATGCTTCTCGCTTTGAATTTGCAGCATCTGCCATCGATTTTTCAAGTTGATCATAAAGAGGCTCCTCCAAACTCCTGTCCTGCTAGTGCGCAACTATTTAGATGCTTGCAGAAGGTAGCAATTTCATGTATTTCAAATTTTAATAAAGAATATTTATCCATTAATGAATCTTTATCCAAATTTCCTAGTGTGATAGATTTTGGGAGTACCAGTACGCTGGGAGGAGATGAGTTATGAAGATCCACTATGGACCCAGGATGGTTCAACTCTAACCCAATCTCACATTCACTTCCCCCAGATTGAAGGTAAGGAACATTGGCCATTCCACTAGATGAGCAAGTTGATGAAGCAGACCTCCCCTTGGTAGTGCTGGTGCCTGATAACGTATTACATTCATCAGAACTGTCTTCTGCATCTGACTTGAACTGTGGAGTTAACAACCCTGCAACATCATTTGAAGATCTAGAAGTTCTTTCTGTACCCCCATGGCCATGAGAACTATCTGATTTTACCCTGCGGAATAAATCTTGAGCTGGATTTGTCAGTCTTGCAGAATTCTGCTGCCTTAGGGTAACAGACTGCGATCTACGAGGGTTTGATTCTCCAGTTTCAGAATTTGGACTTTCCTTCCATGGTGAAGATCCAGCAACTACCATAGTTCCATCAGAAATACCTTCCCTGTTCGACATAAATTCACTTGGTAGCATAATTGAATCGAGTATGTAAATATTACATACTTGGCATCACTATATCCCAAACGAAACACGTGGTCACACATTTAATACAAAGATTATGCATTATTCTTCACAACCCAAAGTATCGTAAGGAAGGATTTTGATAAATATTCAGACCCTTCCCGGCTACCGATAAGAACCCTAGGTTTTATCTAAACAAATTAGGCAAAATTGGACAAAATAATTAAGGGCAAGAGATAGATATTTGATCACTTCAAGCAAATCAAACTCCAAATAGAATGGATTCCGATTGCAATTTGCCATTATAATTAAGACAAACCAATGTTCTTATCAATAGTAGTTCTAAATCCTAATATTCACGGACTCCTACTATTACAGATTAACAGGATTCTATACAAAACGATTCACACAGAAAACAAGCATATTAAGCATACCTTTGGTGAATAAGGCGGCCCTTACAAACAAACATGATATGACAAAAAGCAGGCGCTTGAAGACGGACAGACATCGCTTTCTTAGATTTGATTTCCATCATGTTCCTGAGATGTTAAGAGTTGCACAATTACTCCACATTAGAAAGTAAAATGCTGGTAATAACCAACAATTGATACAACTTTTAAACACTCAACACCTTGAATAACTCTTGTCTTTAGCTGCCCCCATAACAAGCGTCTTGATCCCACACCGAGAAACAAGCTCCGAAATCCCCTGCTCAATACTCTCTGTTTCAATAACTAGTTTTTCAGCTTGCACCTACAATAAAACAGTAACAAGGCAAAAGAAAGCAGTTAAGAGAACCCGATCACAACAGTTCCTTCTGGAATGAATGGCCAGTACATAGACGAAACTTAATACCCCCATTCGATAACAAATGCGAAGGTACTCTTCTAACATCTGATGCATTTCTTTCCTTTCAATTTCACGATACGCCAGTACTTCCTCTTCTGTGAGTGAACTCGCCGGAAATTTCCCGCCCACTAAGAAACATCACATGTTCGTTTAAGACGTTGAAACACAGACACTAATAAAGTCAAAATTGGTGCATCTTCAATCAAATTTTACTCACTGCAGGGGATGAATTCTGCGGGTTGGTGAACGTGAAGAACGCAAATCCTCTTGCCTCCAGAGTTCTGCAACGCCCAAACAAAAAGCGATTTGCATTCTTTCACTGATTTCCCCACAGCGACGTGTATCTTCTCCTCGATTACGCGCGAAACGGTTTGCCCTCGTGTGCTGTTCATACTGATCGCCGGAGCTCTAAGCTCTCGGAACCTCATCCGACTCACCACAGCCGTCATCGATTACAGTTACCAAACAACAACTCACCATCAAATTATCATAAATTTACGATTCCAAAAGGTAACATTTGGCAAAGAACAATTGCTAGAGATCAACATCGATCAATCAATTAATTTAAAGGCTCTGATTTGACTTAAAGGATCGAGAAAGAGTTGTCTTCTGCTCCGATTAGCAGAAAAGAGACTGAAGATTCTGATTTTAAAGTCTGGACAATTCTTTTACTTCCTCCAATCCGTGCCTCTCTTCCGGCGTTATCCTTTAACAAGGAAGCTTCATTAAATTATGATGGGGTCCCCTGATATTTTAATATAGTGAAATTTTTTATTTTAATATTAAAATTTTTATTTAGTTATGAATTTAAATCTTTTTGTTAATATTATATTGGAGAGAGTAAATTTCTAAAATAAAAGGAAGGCCTTAAGAGTTGACCCTCGTTGAGAAAAAAAGGCTTGTGTCTAGGTTAACATTACCTAAAATTTATTTCTAGTGCTGGTTTGGATGGGTTTTTGTGAGATTGATAAGCATTTTTTTTTACCATAAAAGTCTTTTTTTAAGAAAAATAAATGTTTGGCTGTAAAATAAGAAACAATTTTTTAATAAATATAGCTATTTTGGCACTATAAAAATCTTTTTTAAGAAAAATGAGTGTTTAGCTGTAAAATAAAAAATAATTTTTTAATAAATATGGCTATTTTGGTAGCCAAAATATAACTTTTTAAGAAGCTCAAATTTAAAGCTTTTCAAAGAACCATTTTTTTCATGTAGAATTTCAGACCAATTAATGAGTCTATTTTTTAGGCCCTTTTGTCCTTATATTTTACACATAATTTTCACAATACCCACAAACTCATCTTCATGTTTATTTTGGGGTTTTAATAATATTATTTGACTTTTTAATATGTTTTAATATTTATTTTTGATATTAGTTTCATTTATGTTTTATATGGTTTAAAATTATATAATAATTAATATATTATACTTTGCATATTGTTTAATATACTTTAAATAATATTTATATGCATAAATAATTTTTATTATAAAATAAAATATAGT
>JANITX010000004.1:4108534-4127344 GCA_027564395.1 Erythroxylum ulei | reverse complement strand
TTATATCAATAAAATATTACTAAAAATCTTTTTAAACTAAGATATGAAATTTTTAAAAATTTAATTAAAATTTTTTAAAAAATAGATAAAGTATCAATTCACATATTATTTGTATATTATTAAATCTTTAACATATTATAGGGATTGTTATAGTTATTATTTTCAATAAAAGATATGAATTGATATTGTGATTTGATATATTTTGAGAAGTAATGTTATCATTTAAATTATTCAAAGCGCCTTATTGTTATTATTTTAATAAAATGTATAAATTGATATTTTGATTTGATATATTTTGAGAAATAAAACTATAGTTTAAATTATTCAAAGTGCATTTTTTAACCTTCTTTCTAGAATTAACTTATGCGCAACCAACTCGCTGTCGTTTAGTTATTTTACGTGTTAAACGAGAGATACAGCGAAATGTTCAAATGTTGTTTGTGTCGCTGACCAATAACGATAGTGAAGTGTAGAATATTCGGTTCTTTCAGGTATAATGATTCTATTCTAATGGGCAATGATAGGTTGACCATTTCCTTATCACAACGACGTGCGAACTACGAAGCCTTTTGCCTTAATTTAGAGTTGGGTTATCGTACAATTTCATAGTTTTCTTCGCTTAATTGCCGAGAGAGTGAAGGAGACATAAGAAATGAAATGTGGGAATTATATTGGGCAAGGATGTTTGTCTCCAAAGGAATAAACTAATTGGTTTAGACGGAACTCGTGACCAAAGTCATAGGCTCGAATTCGAATCTTTAAAGACTCTTAAGTGACCTTATAACATGAATTTAAATATTATCTTATATAAACTGATAAGATATATGTTATTATATTTTATTACTTAATTTTGGATATTATTTGATAATTGAAATTAGTTAGATTTACGTGGGACTCTTTTAAGATAAGGCTGATTGAAATTAAAATCTTAATCAATATGGGATAATGGCTATCTAAGGAGATTTTGGTTGATTATTTGCATATGTAATATGGTTAAGATTTTCGTGTGTTATCTGAAATGTTGTCACTTTTTAGGTGGAAAAACGACAGGTTATATGAGACAGCAACAGCTGTTGAGGTTAATACAAAGCGGATGTACTATTGGGCATGAAATTATTGTACGGATAGTGAGGACGAGGGATAGTGTTAAGAGTTGAGTGGTGTCGGCCCAGTAAAGCCTTGTATAAAACTATTGTCGTTATTGAAAGTATTAAGCTGAGTGAAGGCCCCCCAGACGTAGGCAAGGTGTGTCGAATTGCGTTAACAAATATCGTTGTTGATTTGTTATTTCGCTTTTGATTATTTAATTTTTGTTGGTTTTTGATTGTGCTAGAAATGATTACGATAAATCGAAAATTTTGCAAAACTAATACACCTTTACGATTTTTCAATTAGTATCAAAGCGAGTCACCGAATCATAACTTGACATGGCAAGTTAGTGTAGATCTGCGATTCACAATTATGACTATAAGAGAAGGAGCATCAATCATCAGGTCACCATTATTAGATGGTTCAAATTATCCTACGTGGAAATCACATATTAGAGTATTCATTCAGGCACAAGGAACAAAAGCATGGAACTCGGTTTTAAATAGTCAGACACATTCTGTGACAACTGATGAAAATGGAGAAGCAGTGCTTAAAGATGCATCTGAGTGGATAAGGGTTGAAGAAGAGGAAACACGTGGAAATTCTTAGGCCCTGCACGCCATCTTTAGTGTCGTTGATGAAAATCGCTTTTCAATTATATTAGCTTGTGAATCGACAAAAGAAGCATGAGACACTTTGCAAACTATACATGAAGGATTGAAATTTGTGATAACCTCAAAACTTTAGACGTTGGCTGTGAGATTTGGAGAGCTGAAGATGGATGATAGCGAAACTATTAGAGACTTCCATGAGAGACTGCTTGACATAGCAAACCAAGCACATCAACTTGAAAAGAAGTACTATAACCTGAAACAGGTTAAGAAGATATTGAGATCGTTATCTCAGAGGTTCATACAAAAAATTGCAACCAACGAAAAAGCCCATAATATCACTGAATTATCTTTGGATAAGTTAATTGAGATTCTTACCAACTTTGAGATGACTTTGTTGAGGGATAATCGAGAGAAGAGCAAAGGATTGACATTGAAGCCGTGAATGACTTCGAAGATGAATCTGATGAGAACGAGGATATGGAATTATTGACAAAAAATTTTAGTAAGTGGTTAAAGAAAATGAAGAAGGATAGATCCGGTTTTAGGCAAAACGGTAGTAGCTCATCAAATAGTAATTTCAAACAAGGAAAAACTCAAAAAGGTGAAATAAAAGTGAAGAAAATTCAACATCATGGGTGTCAAGGCTTCAGATGTGTATAAGCGGAACGTGCTAACACCTTAAAGAAGAGAAAATGGAAGTCTTATACAAGCACTTAGAGTAAAAATGAATCCAAAAGTGAGTATGGTTGTGAAGAAGAAGCTGTGAATAGTGCTGCATTAGTTGTTTTATACAGCAAAGGTTCAGTTACTTGCTTTACAGTAATTAAGAATGAAGTAACTGATGACAAAAAAGTGAATAAATAAGAAAATTTCGGGAAACATGCAGACGAATTAGCTCAAAGCTCGATCTTAGATTATAACAGTGATGACAGTACTTCAAATGATAAAAAGGAAGATATTTATGAAGCTTATAAGTTAATATATGTTAAATGGGTCCAAACATGTAAGAAAAATAAGAAGCTGAAGGAGAAAAACTCTACCATGAAGAACACTATTCAAGACTTCAAGAAGAAGTTGTCATTTACAATAAATGAGCTTGTTGAAACAAAGTTAAAGATGGTCAGCATGAAAAAAGGAATAAGAATGTTAAATGGAGGTATCGAAAAGCTAGAAAAGTTGTTGAAAATTGGTAAGACTAAAGGAGACCTTAAAGGCATTGACTATAGGGGTGAATGTTCTAAGTCGAATGATGAGAAAATTGGTTTGACCAGATCTGTCCAAAGAGAAATCTCAAAGAAAAATTGAAAGTTCATACCTACATGCCACTTTTGTGGAGTAATCAGGCACGTGAAACCAAAATGTTACAACTCGTTACAAATGATGTTTCAAAGGGGTCAAAACCAAAAATCTATACACTCTTTATTAAATTTCCAATAACAACCCATGTTACCGAAGTACTCTTGGATTAGAAACGGTCAAGTACAAATATAAAGACGTAGTGAAGGAAAAGCAAGAAATTGTCCAGATTCGCAGTTAGTTATTGCTTTTGAAGAAATTGTTCATACTGAGGATAAATCAATTGCTTTAGATGAAGAAATCAACCAGATAGTTGATGACCGAGATAATGTGACGAGGAATAAACCCAGGTTTGAAATTTTTTAAAGGGCACAGGAACTGTGTTCTTTACATTTTTGAAGTATAGTTTGATGTTATTTATTAAAAACAAAAACAAGGTTCGAAGGAGTTATCGTTTAGGCTTTATGAGTTTTTAATAATGGGTTTTCTAAGTTTCAGTTGATTGATGTGTACATGAGGCTATGCTTGATGATGAGGCTTATGAATTTGATCAATCTTATGAAGATGGAATTAAAGTGAGCAATGATATGTTGGCATATGTATTAACTGGCAGTACATTGTCATCTTGGCTTTCTGTTACTGCACTACGTACTTATGATTCTTCCGCTGCACTTACTACTGATTTTTATGTTTCTTTATTCGCTGAGATTGATCGTATTGAAGACATTCTTTGTTTTGGTATTGTTTTGGCCCAAAGGGGAGACATCAAATTGTTTTTGGTGACTGATCAATTCATGGGGAGATTTTAAGGTATTTCCGTGACTACTAGTCTTGCTTTTTGGAATCTTTTTATCCCAATGGGAAAAATTTGGATTATTGGATAATTGTTCATTATTGTTTCTTTGGATGTTCTTTAGAACTTGATGTTTGATTAAAGGGAAGTTCTTAGTTTGTGCATTCGATGTTTATATATCCAATTATCTTCTTTATAAGGAGTTTTAATAAGTGACAAATAATGTCAAAAAGAGGAAGATTATTAAGATATATGTTATTATATCTTATTACTTAATTTTGGACATTATTTGATAATTAGACTTAGTTAAATTTATTTGGGACTCTTTCCAGATAAGGTTGTTTGAAATTAAAATCTTAATTAAGATGACATTCAATGTATATCCTATTTTAGGATAATGGCTATCTATGGAGATTTTGGTTGATTATTTGCATTTGTAATATGGCTAAGATTTTCGTGTGTTATGAGCTGAAATGTTGTTATTTTTTAGGTGTAAAAATGTCAAGTTATATGAGACAACAACAACTAGATTTTAAGTTAACTTTTGATGATATCTGGCTGCTGATTGGGTCAAGATATTAATCTATCTATTGCTGATTTTTCTGGGTAAAACAACATGATTCATGCGGCTGCTACTTGGTGATGTATGTGAAGACTCCTTGGTGTACTAGGGAACAAATGTTGAACGGGCAGATCATGTTGCTATTGTGTGCAGAAAATTTGGGAGATAGCTAAAAGTGTGCTGTGTGTGAATCATCGTTTTTGGAAGGTGTTGTTGTGGGCTAAAGGATAGAGTTAGTGAGCTGCAGATTTTGTAATGGTTTATGCGTGACTCGTTGTTGCGTGATTCCTTCTTTTCCTTGTTTTGGCTTGGTCTTTGTCTTGTTTGGGTTTGTTGCACGTGAGTTATAAGTGAGGCATGATCTATTTTGTTTTGGTGATTAAAAATATAGTGCATGTAAGAATCAACGGCGGAATCTCTATGTTCATATAATTTCATATTGGGTTGCGACGGTTGTTGGTTGATTTCTTCGTGGCTGCAACATCTCGGAGTGGTTTGCTTGCGTGGGCTGTCATATTTGGTGTCTTCATCTTGCAGCTGTGAATTAATACTGGTATTTGCGTAGATCAACCCATGATTTGTGACGACAACTTTCAGACTTGTTTTTGTGAAGCTAAACTTATAGGGGAGTTGTTTTTTCTATTCTTTCTCAAGTATTCTCATTTATGTTAAATTTTGTTTAACTACTTGAGTTATTTATTAGTGTTCTTTTGTTATAAGATTGTTGAGAAAAATCCTCTGTTGAGGTTAGTATAAGGCAGTCGTACTATTAAATGTAAAATTCTTTCACGGATAGTAAGGACGAGAGATCGTGTCAAGGGTTTAGTAGTGTCAACTCAGTAAAACCTTATATAAACTATTGTCGTTAGTAAAAGTATTAAGCTAAGTGAGGACCTCGTAGACGTAGACAAGGTGTGTCAATCTGCGTTGACAAATATTAGTGTTAATTTGTTATTTCACTTTTGATTTTTTAATTTTTCTATTTTTTAATTGCACTAGAAACGACTACAATAAATCGAAGATTTTACGAAACTAATACACTCCTATGGTTTTTCATAAACAAAATGTAATTTAATCGGATTCAAATTTAATACTAAACATAACACAAAAGACATTGAATTTAAAGCACTCGACCAACTCAGTATATAGTTTTTATCAATTTTCTTATTTAATAAATTAAATTTTTTTGAATCCATACAAAAGTATAAAACGATTCAAACTTTTAGTCTTGAATCTTTGGTATGTCAGCTTCATGAAAACCAAACGAGATCACCCGCTTCGTAAGACCACCCTCATATACATACGTCAACTCTGCACGGCTATTAGTCGGTGGCCAGCTCCGAAACCAAGGAATACATTAAGTCCACATTGCTTAACGTTTTGTCGACGTGGCATTAAATTAACGGACAGATTCCAAGATTTGTCCTTTATCAGACGCTACTTGGCAGTCAAGAAACTATGTTGTTGACTTGGAGGAAACTTTACATTTATTAGCTGCATGCTTTGTGTTGGTTTACCGACAGGCAAAACTAAGATACCCGAGCTATTTAAAGAAATTTTCGATTTTTTTAATTCTTAATTTTTAAATTTTCAAAATAATAAATTTTATTTTTATTATGCAAAACAACTCTTAAACTTAACTGATAATAATTACTTTTTATAATTGTTTAAAATTTGTCAATTCAAATCAAATTTAATTAATTTCAGTTAAATTTTAAAATTGAGTTGAAATACTATATTAGTAATACTGGATCAGTTGATCCGGAAATAACCTCTTTATTATGTAAGGAAAAAGTTGCGTATTATCGGACTTCTCTAAACCTTGCTTCATTTCGAAATTTCTGACTAGGTGATGATGATGACTTGATCAGTTTATACTTAGTCTGGGCTTAGCCCGAGGGTCTAATGAGCCTAGGACTGCCAAGCTCGAGCTATAATAATAGACCGGGCCTCCGACGGATAGGTTGGCCATGTCCGATTTATTAGTTTTTAAAAATAATTTCCAAAATGACATCATTTTGTGTTTGTCAACCAAGCCTCAGGTTGGACTAAATCTGACAACTCAAACTCGAACTCGACCCTAAGTTAGGTCAACCTGAGCTTGACCCATTGATTTCAGGTCAGACTCAGACCCAATTATCATACCTATTTATACTTGATGTTAATATTACATATATTATTTTGAAAAACTAAAAATAATTTGTTTAAAATTTAAATATAAAATTTATATTTTTCAAATTATGTCTTTTGTCTTGTTTAATTTGCTCCTAACCAATTCTTTCGTGTTATTTATTGTGTTAATAATTTATTCGTAATTAAAGTAGAAAGTCAAATATTCGTTTAGAGGAAATACAATTGCTTGAGAATTGTCCGTGTGTTTTTTTGTGTTTGTTTCTGTGCGTTATCCTGTACGCCTCCCTATCTATTCAGTTATTAACATTTAATAGATAAATAGATAGAAAGGAGTACAAGGTGTCATACGGAAATAAAAATAATCATCCTGTGCCCCTATCTTATCCGATATCACAAGAACAAAGTGACGGGCTAAGAATTGAAGATAGGACGGTTCAAATATTTATTTTTTTTAAATTTTGGGGGCTCAGTGCATGATCAATAAATAACTCCGTCCTTATATATATATATAATATTTAATTTTTTAAATTTTAGGAGCCTAGTGTTCCTCCGTTCTTGAGAACAATGACTAAATCTCTCCCTCACAAGGATTTAAAATAACTTCATATTTAAGACTCTAATTCAAAACTTTACTTAAGAAAAGAAAGCCTCCTACCATTGCACCATAGCCTCATGGGTAAAATTACCTGTATTTTTTAGCTACAAAGATACAAGGTTTCTAGGCGGGGCAGATTCAGAAAATTTTTTAAGTGGGGGCAAAATTTTAATTATAGCAAAATTTAATTTTTTTATTCCATTAAAATTTAAAATAATAATTTTTAAGAGTTAGTGGGGCAAGTGCTCCCACTTGCCCTCACTGTGGCTCCGCCACTGTTTCTAGGGAAGGTGTCAATGCTGTCGGAAGTAGACAATTATCATATGAGTTTCCAAAGTCAAATCTTAGCCGTTATCTCAATAAAATATTCTAGATGATTACCAATGAAGGTGTTACGATTCCCTTTGCATCACATCATGTAGAAAACTTCATTAAACCTTGAGGCAAATTTGAAAGTCTTCAAGTGTAAGGTTCTAGTTCCACCAGAAGATTCCATTAAATTCATTGTCTTTTCAAGTTGATGTGTTTAGATACAAGTCTAATTTAAACGCGACCAGCACTTCCCTTGATATTATTAAATATAAGGACAAAATATATATTATTAGCAATAATTAAGAAACTAAATTAGTCACTTTAAATGTAAAAATTAAATTTTAGTTCAATTTTTAACTTTTTAGTTTGGTTTATTTTAATAACCTTTTTTATTAAAAATGATCAGTTTATAAATTAATCACTCAATTTTTATAAATTAATTGATTTTTATAAACTAAAATAAACTAATTAATTTTAATTAAAGGTCTCTTTTTTTATTAATCTTTAAAATTTTCGATAGATAAAGACAGTCTCTTTTAATTATATTTCAAATTTTAAATTTCATGCAGTCTTTAACAAAAAAATAAATGAGCAATTGACAGATCTTCCAAAGCAACGAGTATTTTATAATCGTCTAATAACTTTTTAAACCTTATACTTCTTTCCTTATCAGTTTAACTTACAATCTAATTTTTTAAATATTGATTATCAGAATAAAAAACATGAAAATTTCCAAAAGTTTAAAAATATTAAAAAAACTCTTTGATTTTTAAAATTTTCGAAAAATTTCTTTTTAGTTTTCTAGAAAATTTTATCTTCTTAGCCTTATTTCAATAATCAGACTCACTTTTGTTAATTACAATGATGTGCCTAATTAATGAGGGTCTCTTGACATATAACAATGTCGTGTCAGTAAAGATAATGGTGATACTAAGCTTGGGTTAGAATTGAGAAAATTTGAATATTTTATTGTTACTTTTTAAAATTCAGGTTATAATTAAAATTTTGACAAAAATTTGAACTTTTTTTTTTTTGGAATTAACCCTTTAATTAAATCTAAATCCAATTGAATGAAATTATAAGGAACCAAACTTTCTCAACGCCAACTTGATCTATCCACAAAATTTGATTGAAAACCGAAATATTATTTAAAGCAACAAAATTCCTTAGCAAACTAATGAAACTCTAATGCAAATTTAGTTGGATTGACTCGTAAGATGACACAACTCTCTTAGCCTACTTGCTCCATTTCGATGCCACAATCTTATTTAGAGTAGGAATGCTAATGAGTTGGGTTGGGTTGGGCCTGGATAAGTTCACGGGCGGGCTAGGTCAACTTGACCCACTTTATACATATATTTTTTAAGAACATAAAAAACGATGTCGTTTTTGAAGTAACGATCGGGCCAACTACTTTCAACTTGTGGCTCACTTATGACCCAATCAACCCAGGCAAAAAATCAGGCCGACCCAAAATTGGCATCCTTAATTTAGAGACATAGTTGACATTTCAATTCGAGTCAAGTTGACTCTCTCAAAATTAACTCTTAAAGCTCAAGTTATCTGAATTTCAAATCAAGGATAATAAGGTTGTCTAAATTTTCGACCAAGGATAATAGGGTTAATAGCTAATTATTATAAGCCATTAAAGCAGTCCTGGTTTATTGAGATTAATGATTAAAAAACTTAGTTGGTTTAATTGTAAAAATTTTGAATAGTTTAACTTTTTGATTTAATTAACTTTAATAACTTTTTTTTGTAAAAAATCGATCAATTTATTAATCGATCGGTCTTTTTTATAAATTAATAAGTTATTATAAATCAAAATAAATAAATTTATTTTCATTTAATAAATTTTAATTAAATTTAATAATTTTTTTAGATAAGAACATTCTCTTTCAATCATATTTTAATATTTTAAATTTTATTAAATCTTTAATTAATTTGATAACAGTTTAATATCGATTGAATCTTTTAAACGTTAAACTTCTTCTCTTACCCGTTTAATTTTTGATTCAATTTTTAAAATATTAATGAAATTAAAAAGTAGGATAAAGCCCAAATTGCGAGCTTGAAACGGAAAATCAAACGCCATTTTCCCGCCAAGCTTTTCTTTTTCTTATAAAATCCCTCCCTCGTCATTCCACTCACTTCAAACGACCTGGATTCAAAAGCTCATTCTCCTCCATAACCGCCTAGGGTTTTGATTTGACTTTAAAAAAATTTATTAGGCTTTCGTTTTGCTTTTGTGCGTAAGGTCGGCCCTCGGCCTCACGAATGAGATGAACTTGAAGGTCCACAAAGCCTGCGATCTCTGCGCAGTCGAGGTTTGGCTTCAAATCACAAGTCGATCTGTTTGTTTTACGGGAAGGTGCGGGAAATCTGAAGAAGTTTGCATTAATGCCAATATTCCCCCTGATATTATCATTTTCTGGCTTGCTTGTGCTTGATGTTCCGTATCCGAAAAACTGAAGCAAAAGAAACGGTCATCGCATACTTTTTCTAAAAATATTTTCGTCCATATTTTCTCGGCAGCCAAACAAAGAAACGGTTTCTTTCTCGATGTGATCTGTTTGGCTGCGACGCAGTTCGGTGATTTTGATAATACTGTCGAGCTTGGACTGTTAAAATTTTAACTGTTTCTGTAGAAGATTTTTCAATTCGTGAGACTCGAATATTGCTTTTATGTACGCCTTTAGGTTTCGGGATAATTTTGAATACTTGAGAGCATCCATTGGCGATGCATTAATTCGATACGTTCTCTTGTTGCTTCTATTGTGTCTTCGCATCTGTCCTCTTCTATTAATCGTTATATTTTCCTCGTAACCAAATCGATTTAGGTGAAATACTGATAACGGTGGGGAATGTGTAAAGAGGCCTTCTCTTTTGTTTTCAAAGTCATTTTCTATTTCGTAACAGTATTTCACGATTTGGATGATAATAAGGAGATTGAGTGCTGTTACAACTGGAATACAAGTATCCCAGCCTCGCTTACAAACTCTACGGCCATCATTTTCACAGGGGATTTCATCATGGGCTTTTTTCTCAGCTCTCTCAGGCTTCTCTTGACGAAAGTCTAACAAATGATTAGGTTGATGTTGTTGGTACGGTTGAAATCTGTTGTCGACTTGTGATTCTTGGAAGTGGAAAACTCAGATTTGACCTTTCTGTTACTTTCTTTTGGCATTAAAAAGCAAGTACACATTCAATTTAATTTTAAAAAAAGTATATATTCAATTTTCCTCTGGATTTGTAATGGCATTGACAACGTTCGTTGATCTTTATGTGAATTGCATCATATGGATTTAATTATTTTCTTCAGAGATTTAAGTCTCAAGAACGTGAGAACTCTGTGAAAAAGCCATCTTCCTTGCATCCAATCAGCTATTCGCATGAAGAAAGTCAAGTGGCAATATCAAGATCTTCCACCAATCTAATTCGTGAATGGAATTCTCCTTCATTTCAAGGTTACTGATGTAAGCTCGATCGAGTTTTGGTGGGCGAAATTGGTGGTTCACAAAACCTCTTCTTCATGTTTGCATAATTTTGTTAGTGGCATATTAATATCTCCATACATCTCAGCAGGTCAGATTAATGAAGAACTTGAGCGCTGAATTGGAATGGTGGAAATTTCATTAAACAAAATTTGAATGATCTTGGATTCTGTGCAGAGTGAAGTCATGCAAGTAAACAAAGGAACTAAACAAGTATCTAAAGTCCTCGGACTTGCCGATCCTCAATCGTTGGAATGATCAACCTGTGGCTACTGGGATCAGATAACCTGTTCCATATTTGCTATTGCAACGTTGTTTCAACTTATCTCATTCACACTTTTATGTGAGACCTACATAAATATGTAGATGAGATAAGTTGGAACAGCAAAAAGAAACAGCATACACTCTCCCATAGCTACTTTTGTAGAAATATGGAGAATTTTGATAGAATTTTATCATAATTGTGGACGAGCATAATAAAAATATTTTGTATAAATCTCGATTAATTAGATTTCAATGGTAATTCTATCTTTAATGTGTCATTGGGCCTGTGTTCTTGGGCCTGCTATGATAGGTAGGCTTGACCCATGTATTATAAAGAACAGGAGGCCCTACTGCTAGCCAACCTTTATATACAGTCGCTCCATTGAAAACTGTACGTGTGCAAATTGCTGATTAAGGTTCGGAATAGCAGTAGTCAATCCTTTGCGCCTCTGTCGCTCCGGTTCACAGAATATTATAATGGATTCAATGTTTCCCCAATTTCCAGGTATTTATCCATCCAATTATTGAATATGGTATGTTGCAATTCTAGGATTGATTACTTGTGTTGATTAATTGTGCAATTAATCTATAATTTCGCGTACAATTTTCTTTCAAGTTTTTCAGAAAGTGGTTTGTGTTATGAACAAATAATATTTTAAGGCTATTCCAGATTATACCACATAGAACATGATAGTAGGACCTGTTATAAATCTAGATCTGGAAGTTGTTAAAAGAAAATAATCTTTTTTGTTTCTGCAGACATAAATTTTGCTTGATGTTTCTCCTAATTCACTTTCAGTGGAAGGTACGAGGCAGAAGAAGATGCCTGTCATTGATAGCTCCCTGCAGTTAACGGTAGTAGAATTTTATTATAGCTTTGATGAGTCACTTCCCTAGTCGTCCAAGTGGCAGTGACTTTGAAGTTAACATAACTGAGTTATTGTGAATCAGAAAAAGGACAAGAGGAAACCCAGATTAGTCTGAACAAGGGAGGGAGATCTGTTGGGTTTTGGGTCACTCTTAAGTGGAGCCCAAAGCCTAACATATAAAAGGGGTTTTTAAAACCCTAAAGTCAATAGGTTAGAGTGGTTAGCCGGAACAGAAGAGAGAGAGGGAAGAGAATTTTTCATTTGTTTTCAGCTTTGCACAATAATCTTCTAACCTTCAATCACATGGTGATTTCTTGTCGGATCGACCTGAAATTTTAACCAGAGGTTCCTCTCTCATTGTTCTTCATTCTGAACGGTGGAGATTAGATTTGGAGGTTTCTAAGGTGCTCTGATCTTCAGTCGAAGTTGTTGAGATTTTAAGAGTAATATTGTTCTTGACTCTTTGATTTTTTTCATCTTGTTGATGATTATTGTTGTATTTTGAATTGAGTGGTGACTCTAATTATATCTAGAGGTGAAAAATTCTTTGTAACTTGATTGATGATAGTGGGGTTTTTCTTTACTGGACTAGGTCCCATAGTTTTTTCTTTCTCACATTGAGAGAGGTTTTTCACGTAAAAATTGCCTGTGTTATTTACTTCTTGCTGCTTAATTTTTTGCGTATTGGTGAGTTTGTTGGCTGTTGTTTTTTTTTTCTGAATTGGTTGTGGTTGTTCACACAGCGAAAGGTTTATTGGTTCTGGTTTGTTGCCGCTGTGTGACGGACACCTTCTTTCCCAATACAAAGGTGTCTCTTGTGATGAGTTGGTGACTCGATGATAACGAGCAAGTACTTGAGCTCTGGATCCTGCAATAATGGAACAATATATAAGAATGAACTAAACTAAATAAAGTAGTGTTTGATATTCAAAGGACATTCCTGGCAACCAAAGAGAGTGTGGGAACTCCTAGAAATGAGTCCATGTAAAGTGTATAAAAGCATTCACACGAGGTGAATAAATAGGCAGCCTGGCCAACCAAGCAAATGCTTCGTTCCATACAACCAAGAAACAGAACTTGCAGTAAAACTCCTGCGAATGCCCATCCTTGAAGAATACCAAACCTTGCCCGTGGTGCAATGTCGCCCACACCACCCCTCTTGTCTTGTCTTTCTTTCTTTCTTTCTGCTTCCCTCTTCTCTCAATGAATCCCTTATTTTCATGCCAAATAAACAATCCCTTTCCTTCTCCCCTAACCTCTCCCATTCTCAAATCTTCGACTTCTCAAGCAAAGCATCCCATCTTATTCTATATTTCATCACCACCATGCACGTTCCCTCTTCACCATCATATCCCATTCCCCATTCACCAACACCTATAATCCACTTATCTTTTTTTTCTTTGTTTCGTATGGCGTCTGAAGAGCCTGTAACGCTGTCCCCATCACTTCTACCGCACAAGTACTCCAACAGGATAGTCTTGAAAACTTTATTAGAGAGAAGCGACGGAGGGGTGGGGTTGGCGGGTCAGAGAGTAGTGATTGGAGGGTGGGTGAAGTCTTTCAAGGAGGTGAAGAAAGATCCTGTAGCTGCACAAGGTAATAACCGACACGATCAATCTTTAGGGCATGAAGATGTAACCTGTGTGGAGATTCTTCAATCTAGAATACCCTTGTTTAGGTTAATATATAAGATTTTGGGTGGAGGTGGTGGAGGCCGTTCTGGAAATCATCCGATTGGCGGGAAGTTGGAGGCTACACCTCCTTCCCCTTCCACAGCTTTCCTGTGTGTTAGTGACGGTTCTTGTGCTGCAACTCTTCGGGTACTTTAATTGCATAAGACTTTTGGTTTCTCCGGGAACCGTGAAAATAAACCAGTTTCTCCATTCTTCAGTCGATTTTTCTTAACTTTCTGCATCTTTGACTTTCGTGATAATAAAGATGAGAATTTTTTGGATTTTCCATAGAGATGGAAATTTCTATGCTATCAACGTGGTGATGCACTTAACAAAATTTCTCAGGTAGTGGTGGACTCCTCTGTTGCTCCCCCCGGCCAACGGCTGTTTACCGGAACAAGTCTGTTAGCGAAAGGTGTCCTAATAAAGGGGACGCCAGTGCATGGGAATCATGTTATTGAACTTCAAGCAGAAAAAATTCTTTACGTAGGGAAAGTGGAGGATGAAAAGTATCCATTGTCAAAGAAACGGTTGCCTAGGGAAAAGTTGCGAAACTTCCCTCATTTTCGGCCCCGAACAGCCACGGTAAGTTTTTACGTTTATCCTTGCCACATGTGCTAGTATTCCGAAACTTCTCCGAGGATCACAAATGATGCTCGCAAACTTGTTATTTTAATTAAGTCCAATTATGTAATTCAACTGCAAGTATCTGCAAGGCAATCATACTACTACAACTTGCACTTGATTTAATTATCCTTGGAACTTCAATTGAACCTATTTTACTTTAGATGGCATCTGTCATGCGAGTTCGAAATGCTCTGATCGTTGCAACTCATGCGTTCTTCCAAAATCATGGGTTCCTCTGTTTGCAAGCGCCTGTTGTAGGTTACGCACAGAAATTTCAGGTTACAACTCAACTTGGCGATGCTGATAAAGAGGAAGAGACAAGAAAAACTAAGGATACTGGAGATGTCAACCTTGAAATTGTGACGGCTGCTATAAACGAGAAAAGCAGACTAGTTGAAGAACTCATAAGGAGTGAAAGCAATAGGGAGGCACTGGCTGCAGCTGTTAAGGATTTGCTAAAGACAACTAAGTTAGCGACACAATTAGAAATGCAAGAAAAACTTAAATCAGGAACTCCACCAAAGCCTGATAAAGTCGATCTTTCAGGTCTACTCTGTCTCGAGAGTTATGCATGTGCTCTAGGAAATGTTTACTCCTTCGGACCCAAATTTCAAGATGATAGCATTGTAACTTCAAAAAACGTAGCAGAGATATGGATGGTTGAGGCTCAAATTGCCTTTTCACAGTTAGAGGTATGATAACGAATCATTTCACTGCAATACTTTAGGAATGTGCATAGTTTATTCTGTTTTGTGTTTCTGGGTTTCCAGGATGCCATGAACTGCGCAAATGATTACGTCAACTTTCTCTGTAAGTGGCTTTTGGATAATTGTTCAGAAGACACGGAATTTATCACGAAAAGGATTGACAATAGTAGCATCCATCGTCTCAAACTGATGACAACTACTCCATGGGAAAAGATTTCCTACTGGGACGCAATTGATATCTTGAAAAAGGTAAATATATACCCCTCCTTATAACTCGGAAACATGTATATGGAGTTATATTCAAAGTACATCCTTGTTTTTTTTACAATCAGGTAACTGACAAGATATTTGAAACGAAACTTGAATGGGGGGTTGCTCTAACAGCTGAACATTTAAGGTATTGCGTAGATGATTATCGGAATTAGTGGTCACATGTAAAGTGCATAAATCTAACAACAATATTTGATGGAATGACAGTTATTTGGCTGACGAGGTGTATAGAAGTCCTATCGTTGTGTACAATTATCCAAAAGAAGTTAAGCCATTTCATGTACGGCTAAATGATGATGGAATAACCGTTGCTGCATTTGATCTGGTTGTACCAAAGGTAAGCTCAAAATTTTGCTGAAAAGGTGGATGACCCCGTCTAAATAGGTCATCTTATCTTGCTTTATAGTCCTTTGGAAATGGTAGTTCCATTATAGCAGTTGAATGACATTTGTTTGCAGGTAGGCGTATTAATCTCTGGTAGCCAAAGTGAGGAACGCATTGATATGTTGAACACAAGGTGATGCTCAACTTACATGCATTAGTTACTAAAACCGCTATTTTTATTGAATTACGAATAATTATTAGAGAAAGAGGTATTATACACCAGCAGATCAATGTCCACATCAAATGAACAAATAGGCAAGACTAGGAATCTTTTGAGTTAGTAGTTCCCGTGGCCATTGCCATGCTAAGAACGTCAGAGGTTAATATGTGCGATAGCTTTTCGGTAGAGAAGGGCACAGCACCCGTCTATAATTCATTCTCTAGGACAGGATGGCAGTTGTTGTTGGTAGTTCAACCAATTTCTACTCAAAAACATGGATTTGTTTTTACGTCCAGCAGGTGATCCATAACCTGCGATCTAATCCCATAAACAAAAGATTTATGAAGACTATAACTGCCAATTTTACGAAGGCATTAGGCTATATGTTTGGTAATTTGGTTTATTGTCATATTTGCTGGTTGGGAAGGGATATAATTATATACTGGACATATGAGAAGTAACAATTTAAGCCATAGTATGATCTCCTCCAAGTTGACCTAAGCCTTGGACCAATGGCCATTCAATCTTATTGCTTATAGCCGTCGCCAACTTCGAAATACAGAAGTTTCTCAATAATTTCTTTTCTTTACTGAGTGGCGTTTCCAGGATCAAGGAATTTGGCCTGTCAAGCGAGCAATATGAAAGGTACCTGGATCTTCGAAGGCACGGAACAGTGAAGCACTCGGGATTCGCTCTTGGATTCGATTTCATGCTTCTATATACTACCGGTCTGACCGATATTAGAGATACAATCCCTTTTCCTAGAAGTTTTGGCAAAGCCAACAACTAAAAAAGTGTTCAGAGTGGAATCACATTCCTCGTGTCCTCAGCAAGACTGCAATTGTAAAGATCCAATAGATACATACAACAATAGGAAGTATACCATGTCCATGCATCGCGATTGTGAACGCTTTGTTCACGTGATGTATACAGAAAATTTATTACTTGAAATGAAATTAAAGAAATTATAGCAGTAACATAATTGGCTATATTTCCTTTTATTGAACTGTTATTGAGATGATATGATGGGTTAACAACAAGAAGCTAGCAAATATATATATGCATGTATAGAATTCTGCTCAGTTAATGTTCTTTCTTGGTGGAAAACCTTTTTTGGAGTGTAGTGTAGGAACTATTAAGAGGTGGTGCAGTCTCTGCGTCTAATTAGCTATAACTATATCTAGATTAATAACAATCTTCTCAATAGCCCTCAAATATTATATTGATTGTGATCCACTGTCTAAAACCTTGGTGCATGCCCTTCCAAATTTCTTTTATAAGGTTCATGTAAGAGTTGGCGACTCTTATTGCTTTCACAAGATGTTGAAAACAAGGAACAAAGAAGCATTGCCAAGTAATTAATGAAAATCTAAGAAAACTGCACGATAATATCAGAAGGCAAAATTCATACGTCCTATAGTCGACGCTGCTTGTGCAAACAAATTAGTGTTAGGTGAAGAGATGAGATGAGATAATATTGGAAGTTCTCTGGACATTACTACATAATTTCTTAACCCACAAACAATCATCAACTGGAATTTTACATATAAATGAATGTCTATCACCTATGGCAAACACATCTGTAGTGATATGGACTATTTATTGGGTCGTTCCCCTCCACTGGAACTTGCTCAGCTCTACACTTGTACTTGCAACCTCGACATTCATTGTAAGTGCAAGTCGGGGCGGTGGAACCTATCATTAATCTCCTCGAGTTTCTGGATGTTTGTGCTTCACTGCTACCCTGCAGACTCCAATAGTTCACAGAGGAAGCTAATTAAGATGACATAAATTTAAGTAACTTATTCTATTCTTGCTTTAAGTTCCAGTTCCTGAACCACACTGATACCGAGTTCCCAGATTAAGCAAGTCTCTTGTCATTCTCTTACCAGCAAAGGTGTCTCTTGTGATGAGTTGGTGACTCGATGATAAGGAACAAGTACTTGAGTTCTGGATCCTGCAATAATGGAACAATATATAAGAATGAACTAAACTATATAAAGTAGTGTTTGATATTCAAAGGACATTCCTGGCAACCAAAGAAAATGTGGGAACTCATAGAAATGAGTCCATGTAAATTGTATAAAAGCATTCACACAAGAGGTGAATAAATAAGCAGCCTGGCCAACCAAGCAAATGCTTCGTTCCATACAACCAAGATACAGAGCTTGCAGTCTCCATGCAAGCAAGGCCAAAGGAAAATTATGGAGTACTAAGAGAAGAACTAGCTAGGGGGGTTTTATAAATAACCTTGAATAAGACCAACATATGATGCAAGGATAAAGGTGAAGAGTAACAAGTAGCATATTTTAACGCTTGCCATTGTTATCTTTAGTTGAGGACTAAAACCTTCAAAGTTGTGAAGGATAAAAAAGAGGAAACGAGACGATGAGACAGAGAAACAAGGGAGAGACTGTGGTCAATTTATGAGCTCAAGAGATAGACTGGGAAAGAATCTGCGGTGGCCCAGACCTTTAAAGTCGACAGATTGCCTGCTGCAGCCTAACCAAATGGATAGTTGGACATTTGACACAGCTGCCCACTTGCATTTCCACATTGTTCGTAACTGGCCTTTGTCTATTATTGGGATATTTAGCAGGGCAAAACGGGGATTTCACTTGGAGTTTGGTCTCGTATCGTTCCTTGGTATGGCTTTAGATGGGCAGAGACGTCTTACCCACCGAAAGAAGCATCCAGGGTTTCCAGGACAGGAAACTCTGGATAAATAGAAAGTACCCGGTAGGCTTGTTACTTAATTAATAATAATTGGTACTCCCTCATTCATAATAATTATCGTTTTAGAAGAATGTACATTTATTAAGAAAGTTAATGAAATATCTGATATACCCTTATTAATTACATATTAAAGTGTCTTGAAAATATAATCTGTGTAATCTGTATAATTAAGATGTGAGAGAAATTAAAGGGTAATTTTGGAAGTAAAATTATAAATATGCATAAAAAGTCA
>JANITX010000004.1:4072015-4084858 GCA_027564395.1 Erythroxylum ulei | reverse complement strand
TCACGTGTTTTGTAGGTTGGAACATTTTCTTATTTTTATAATATTTTTCATGATCTTATTTATTTCTTTAACTAATACAACTTATCTCGAGGAAAATGGAGATTTTGAATTCGAAAAAAAGCAGATCATTCTAATCATTAGCCATAATCAAACCTTCTCCACACAAAAAGGGTCTTTGAGTTCAAAACAAGTTACACTGTTTCACCTTCCAACTTCATTGTTCTTACCCTTTGAATTCCGTTGGATAAAGTAACGGAACATGCGAAACCCTCTGTGTTTTTTTAAAAGAGAAAAACAACGAAGAAAATTAGGGTCAGATCTCCTGTCCAATATTATGGTGTCTTATTGTGTTCAATAAATCTCAGCCATTTATTTATGTAGGACCTGTATGAGACCCGCAAAATAAATGACTGAGATTTTATGAGACAAAATAAGACAGAGTAAAACTAGACAAAAGATCTGGTCCAGAAAATTACAAAGTGAATATTGGAAAGCGCAATTCAGACAAATCCTTCAGAAAGAGTAAGTGCCACCTTATAGATGTAGTAGGTAAATAGTAGACACCTATATTAAAATACACTGCATAAGACGTGAGTCAGTCGATGTATTTTATTACTTGAACGATGAGTTTAAGTAATAAAATGTTATAACTGATTAACAAGAAAAAGAGAATTTGGTCTGTAAAAAATTTGTAAAATTTAGAAAAGTTTTGTAATGCACTGTCTTATCTTAATTAATAAAGCCAAAAATTAAAATTAATATATTCCAATACACAAGACTTCCCTTTATAATTTTTTACAAATAGATTGTTTTCGTAATTAGAAACTGGGACTTTATAATCATAAAAGAGTAACTTCGAAACATTGTTTTAAAATTTGGAGCAGAAATTAGTCCAATAAAATAAAAAAAAATAAAATTTAAAGTTTCAAGTAATATTAGATTATTATAAAATAAGTATAATAAAGATTGAATAAAATTTAAAATTTAAAAATGAATTGTTTGATTCTAATTTATAAAAATTAATTAGTGTAATAATAGTTATTAAATTAAATTAAATTGTAAAATTGGCTGATTTACAAATTTTTTATTCGAAATAACATGGTCAGTTTCAAATTTTAATTATTGGTTAAAAAGTATAAATAATTCTTAATTATTTTGCAAAAGGTCAAATAATTTTTTAAAATATTGTGATATTTATAGATTAATTTAAATTACTTGTATATTTTTATCAGCTTACCACCTTGTAATGTTGCACTTTTATAAGGTTTTTCAGCTGCTTATTCTTTAATATAGTTTATTTAACTTTCAAAAAAACCTCAATAAAATTTAGTAAAGATATCATAATAAATAATTTCTATATAATAAAATTAGAATTTATAAATACTTAAAATGTACATTTAATATGCTAAAAGTTAATAATTTAACATTTTTTTATTATTATCATTTTTTTAACGAAAGAACCGCAGTTGCTATCTTTTGGATGCATACTGGTTAAATTTCTAGATTGACGCAATAGTTTGCAAATAACGCAAATTAGGTATTCCGCAGTAGGCAAGTCCTGTACAACAAACTCAATGAAGAGAGCATAGGTAGGAGGAATCAAACACAAGACCTTTTGACCCCATACTCCTTCACTTCACCAACTCGACCACTCCGTAGAGGTCAACAACTTCTAGTAGAAATCTCATTAAAATACAGAATCTGAAAAGATCCAGTAATATGCAACTTTACCCTTAACTAACAGAGAGACTGTTTCAAAAAATAAAAAGATTCAGTAGCACGCAACTTTATTCTTAATTAATAAAGTGATTGTATAAAAAAAAAATAACAAGACAATAATTAATTTTTTATCAGTCAATTTTTCGCAAATTAATGACTTGTCTCTATAATATTAATGAATTTTGTCGATAAAATTAAAAATTTGAAGAAAATATTAAGATTAATCAGTAATAAATGTTAAAACTTATTTTCTAGCTCAAGCTAATATGAACTTTTAACATTTAGAAGCTTAAGCCCAGAAATTTTATCATACTCACAGGTCACAGTGATCATGCCAAGATCGGTTCTTTTAAGCTATTTTATTGATGAAACTCTACATAAGTGTAGTCAAAGAACCCAGAAGAAGGAATCAATATTCTACTATAAAGGACCAAAAGAAGAAACAAATAGGAAGACAAATTCAGACAGGAAAATGGGTTTTATTTATTTTCTTGTTGGCTTCGTCTCCAACGTTGTTTCCATGTTCATAATCGTGTCAGCAATTACCAAAAACAGTCAGCTTTTACTCCAACTATCTCAGGGAAAAACCGTTAGTGTCCATCAAGTTTCTGCATAATCATGTAGGTAAGTTTGCTTCTTCCTCTTCTTCTTCTTTTTTACGTGACTGTATAATAATGTCTCTCAGATATATGAAAATGGAAAAGTGAAGAGACAACCACTGTGTACTTTTTATCTGCTAGTAAGTGGGCAGAGAGAGAGAGACCTCAACAGGGTTTGTGTGCGTGGAGAGAGAGAGATAGAGAGAGTGAGTTTGATGATGGTTGAGTGTGGAATATCAGAAAAAGGAAATGGAGGCAAAAACAGAGGCTGAGGCAGACGCTTCCTTGTACAGAAAGCTCTCTCTTTCAATTTGTGGATGGAATGGACCATGAGTACGAATACCAAACCCAACGTTCACGTATGCTTCTTTTTCTTTATTTCTTCTCTTCATAGTCTCTCTAACTAATTCGTTGTCAAGCTTTCAACTTTTACTTTCACACTTGTCACTCTTTTTCTTCTCTCACTTTTTCTCTGTCTTTAATGCCTGCCCCATATCAGAAAACAAAGGTCCCGAACAAAGAAATTCTGGCTCGGTCGGTGCTAGATAGATTATGCATTTTGGTCCCACTTTCTCTCTCTCTCTCTCTCTGGCTGTCAAAAGATGCCCACCTACAAGAAAGTCATGTTTTTTTGTTTCACGTTCGAAGTATTAGAATTTAGAAGAAGTTGAAATTTTTGTTCTGGGTTTTTCTTCTACAAGCCTGAGGAGGCATTTCTTGGTGAATTTCTCTGTCTCCCTTTCTCTATCTATCTTCCTGGTGGCAGGTTTGACGTCTGAATAGAAATCTACAGGAGTTTCTCTGGTTGATGCTCTTTTTGATGTTTGAAGAGTACTAATCTGGGTGAAGTCTTGGCTCACTGGTGCGGTGGGAAAAGCCAAAATTTGCCGTCTGTCATTAAATACTCACGAAGTTGGAATCATTTGTTGGCTATGAGACAGCAAAACTTGTGTGTATGCTGAATTCCAAGCAAGTTTCTGATATCAACATCCATGAAGTTTAAATCAAAGTCTTGAGTGTGAGACAGTGAGGACACTTAAAATTTCATCGTTCTTATCGTTTAAGGGTGTTTGGTGAGGCACTTCAGGCGTTTTTCATCGCTTGTGTGTGGAGGTAAAAGGGGGAGTTTGATACCTTGCCACCCAAAGGAAGCTTAATTTAAGTACCTTGAGCTCTACGTTGTGACAGCTTGGGTGTTTTGATCTGAGTATCTTGTCTATTTTGCTTCAACAGTTGGTTCCTTGTCAACTTCTTAATATTCTCGGCCTTATCGGACATAGGTATTTAAACAATGAAGGCCAGTTTTCTTTATAGTTACAATTCATGTGCACCATTTTTTCTTTAATTTTGGGAGCAAAACCTTTTACCAGGTTATTTAACTGATCCTCCATCTGAACTGCTTTTGATGGTAATGAAGATTGACAACTACTGGACTGTGAGTTTGGTTATGAATGAGTGGTAAATAATTCTTCCTTGTATGGTCAAGGAGATAAATCTGGTTTTTGATCAGCCTCCGTTGAATCTTCAGTGATTGTTTCCTGGTGATTCTGTACCTTTAAGCATGAGTTTCTTATTTGAGAAATAAGTCAGTGAGATCAAGCTGAATGTTTATGAAAATCTTTTGATGCCACCGCTCCTTCTTTGACCCCATTTTCTGTTTTCCTCTGGATGTTGATCCTCCATATTAGTTTTCACGTGTTCTGATATCTCTTTGCTGGTTCATGTGTTTTGATAGCGATGTTTATGAACGTATGGCTTTGCTTGACGGGCACTCTCGTTAGTTCATAGATATTCTTAGACGCATAATGCAATTGTTGCTTCAAGTTCATTTGCAGTCATGTCTGAATGAGTTCATCTTTTGTCTGATAATTTTCCTGTATTTTTCAGCTGTTAATTGAGTACATGGAGGGAAGAGGTGGGTGAGAAAACGTTGATACAGTTGAAGGACTTCCAGTTAAATATGGCAAAAAAATCCCACAAGCGGATGGCACGAAACGGAAGAGATCGATCGGGATGTATGTGGGGAATAATAAACATGTTTGACTTCCGCCATGGTCGAACAACTCAAAAGCTTCTCTCGGATAAGAGGCTTGGGAACAGGCATGCTGCTGGTAAAGACTCGAACATCTTTGAAACCACAACCCCCTAACCACACACACACACGCACACACAAACAGAGACAGAAAAAGGATAGAGGACATAAATATCAAAAGCTTTCCTAATTCCCTGCATCTGTACACTGAACTCAGAGAAGAGCCTGCCCATAGACACATGTTCCCACACAGAAAGTATCTTTTTGGTGGAATTATATGGGTGATGGATTTTATTTTGTTTTGCTTATAGAAATGACGTGAATTGTATGTGCGAGTACTTGATGACATCTGCATTATTCTTTTAAGATCAATTCGTGAATGGATTTGCTCCATTCAAAGATATTAATCTGATTGTACTTGTTTTCGAACGATGTTATTCAATTCTAAATTATGTGGTTCAATGGCCCTTAAGTTCACAAAATCTGTGAAGCTCCATATTTGGTAATTGTCCTTTTCCATTTCAGGTGCTTCATGCCGGAAGAATAAGACTGAAACGGTGACCAATCCTAAAGAAAATTGTCCTGAAGCCCCTGTAAGTGCTGTCAACTTATTTCATCAAAACTGAATTGTTGCAATTGTTTGTTATAATTTCTCAGGTCAAAGGAATTTGCGACTTTGATCATCTTGCCCTTTGTTTCCTGTTGGGAGAGGGGTTAGGAGGGTTATGGAACTTTAACTGTTTGTTTCTGTCAATATTCATGAAAATTTAATATATCAGGATGTTGAAGAGACCATAATAGCAGCTGATGCTGGTAAACCAAGTGTGAAGAAACTCATAGAAGAAGAGATGTTTATCGAGCAAGATTCAAAGGAAGAGATGAATAATGCTCAAGTGGAACCTAAGGAGTCTAATGCTGAACAAGGATTCATCAATAGGAAGAACCAAAAACGAAGAAGCAGAAGTCGTTCACGAAGTTGTGACTTAGGGATGGAGGATTTGCATGTTGATGAAAAAATGCAAACCGAGTTTTCTTGCTTGAAGAAATCAGAAAAGCAATCTAAAAATGGCCTTCTTATGGAAGAAATAATGGAAGAATTCTGCCACCAGATCCATCAAAAAAGTGTCAGTTATGTAAACCATAGCCAGCATGATGAGGTTCAGTGTCAGCGAAACCAGAAAAATCCTGATTTTGAAGAAAAATTGGTTGAGGCAATCAAATGTCTGATAAGTCAGAAGCTCATTAATGAGAAAAATGTGACTGAAGAGGAGAACATGAACCTGTCTAAAGAACTTAGGGATGCGCTTCAAATTCTAAGTTCTGATGAAATATTTTTGAAACTCTTACAAGGTCCTAAGTCAGTGATGCTGAAATACATTCAGGGCTTGTCTGATGCTCAGACAGAAAAGGGCCAAGGGTCTCAGAGACTGAAAGATGAAAACTCTCAGTTACTTGTAGGTTCTAATATGTCAGAAAAGGACCTTTGTGGCTTAAGACAACCTGACAAGATTGTCCACGCTAAACAGCATAAATTTTTCAGGAGAAGAACTAGATCTCTGGAGAAGATTCCATCAGAAGTAAACAATTCTTATCAAACTACAAACACCATTGTTATTTTGAAGCCTGGACTTACAGGCTTGCAAAATTCTGAGGAACAAAGCAATACAAGTTCGTTGTCTAAGCCTCATCTCATCATTAGAAACAGGGAAGCAAATGAAAGAGCTGGCTCGTATTTTTCTCTTACAGAAATCAAAAGAAAGTTGAAACATGCCATGGGGAAAGAAAGGCAAGAGAACTCATCTGCTGATACTTCAAAGAAGCATCCTAATGAATGCGCAGCTATCAGAAACAGTGAGAAGGGAGCTAAGGATATTAGTGGATTTAATTCCACGAGTAAAGATCACTTCTTTGTTGAAAAAATTGCCAGACCTCCTAAGGCTGTCAAAAAAGAGAAGAAGACCAGTAGGCCAAAAGAATATGAAACAAGTATACCACATGACATTGCAAACAATAAACAAAGGGCATCTAATATTTATGTGGAGGCCAGGAAACATCTTTCAGAAATGCTCAGCAATGGGGCTGGGAATGAAGATTTTTCAAGCAGGCAGGTGCCGAAAACCCTTGGGAAGATTCTATCTCTTCCTGATTACAGTATTTCTCCTATCCCAAGTCCTGGACGGGATTGGGGGCAGATCCATGGAATAGTACAGATGAGATCATCTTCTTGTGACCAATTTCAGAAACAAGAGAGAAATGCCAGCCATACGAGTCAAATAAGCCTTAACTCTGAGACCCATTCTTTTGTTTCTGATGGGATCACTACTAGCAAAGAGCAATCTCCTACAAATGCAGATTCAAGTGCCCCAAATGAGCTTGTAATTGACATTGAAGTGGAGAACACCTTATGTTCTGGGGAAAATGACATTGCCTCTGAAGGTCTCTTTTTCCATATTATGATATATCATGGTAGATGGACTAGTCTTTTAAATATTTTATTTCAAGTCCCTTACCCTGTATGAATTTTTGCAGGTGAAATGGACATTGTCAAAACAATTGATGCTGCATCCCTGAAGGAGAACGATACCGTGAATTCTCCTGAAAGAAACAGCTCTCTTTGCACTGCATATGATGAACCTACTGGCACGCCTGAAGTCTGTAAAGAAACAGAATGCCACGAGAGCACAGAACATGTAATATAATATATCAAACAGTTTGTTTCTGTTAGTTCTTCCTCTTTCCATTTAGCTGCATCCTGAGTATTGACTGTTCTTTTCCAGGATTCTTACGAGGAAACCCAATATTCATCTTCTCCATCACTGTCTCCTCGTACCTCCTCTCCAGTAACCAAGCAAGACGGGGATCTAGAGCATGCTGCTGAAGTGCCTGACCGGCCAAGTCCTGTATCTGTTCTTGAGCCAATTTTCTCTGAGGAGGACATCAGCCCAGCAAGCATCAGATCCCAACCCGGTAGGTCTCGTACAGAAATTTCACCTAGTCACCACTTATCTGAACTTTATATCACTTGGCTTAGTCTCTAACATCACCATTTATCTCCAGTTGAGCTTCACTTGCTGCCCCAAAGAATACAATTTGGAGAGGATGAACCTTTAGCCACAGATCAAGCCATCTCTCTGAAAACTTGTGTAGAAGACAAAGAATCAATATTTGAATACGTAATAGAAGTGCTGGAAGTCTCTGGAATCAATGGGGATGAATTCTATCTAAGGTCATGTATTTCAGATCAGCTGCTAGACCCATCAATCTTTTCTGAGGTGCAATACTTCCCGAACCAGCTTTGTTGTGACAAAAAGCTTCTCTTCGATTGCATCAATGAGGTTCTTGTGGAGGTATATGGCTATTATCTTGGTTGCTTTCCTGGCTTGTTGCTTGTAAAGCGAACCATTCGGCCTTTCCCAGATATGAAAAACGCCATTCGCGAGATTTGGGAAGGAGTTTATTGGCATCTCCTTCCATTTCCACCACCTCATACATTGGATCAAATTGTCAGTAAAGACCTGGCCAAAACTAGAACATGGATGGACCTTCAGTTTGATACTGAAACCATCGTTGTTGATATTGCTGAAGCCATTTTTGAAGATTTGACAGAAGAAATTCTGTGCAGCTGTGAAGACCAAAGTTGGGAAAGTGTTGATGCTATTACTCCAGCAGAGTTGATGGTAACTGAAAACACATCGCACCTGTAAAGTTCATTGCTACTTGGTCCCTACCAACAACTAACGAACAATTTTTTATGGTGTGAATGAAAGCAAAATCATGCCAGTACTACATTATGAATGTGAATGCAATTAGCTGATCAACAACAGTGAACCGGGACGTAGTTCATTTTGTCCTCGCGGAGAGTCACGGGACAACTTGGCATTGTGTTTTCTAACTTAGCCACTAGATTCCTGTACATATGTTAATACCATGTGTGTTATAGAAGTCCAGAATTGGAGCCAAACTAGACACCAACTGTCAACTGCAGAATCTGAAAATCATGATCAGAAGCTAGAAACCGGATCGGTATTATCGCCTGTCTCAGTGTAGAGTTTGTAGAACTTGGTGTGTTTTAATCTTTGTTTCAGTTGATTCTGTGTCTTTTGTGAGTGTTTCATTTTCTTGAATTAACTTCATTCATTAATTCCGATTAGAATTTGTCTCAGTTTTCTCAACACCAACACAGTATGGATCATTGTGAGCTGAGCTGCGACTACTAAGATGTTTCCTTAGGAATTGAGTTTGAATCACGACACTATTCTCATCTGCCATTGAAGAATCAGTCTCTCAGTGCTTTGAATAACAATAACTTTGATATATAAAACAGTAAGTTTGATGCTTGCAAGTTGTTTTTTTATCATCACTTGCTTGTTATTCTTTCATGCCAATTAGTTCCAATGTATCTAGATGACAATTTTGGCTCGGCCTAGTTTGACTTAAGTTGACCAAGCTTTGGACTAGATTGAGAAAAAATCAGGTTCGGCTCAGTTTTGTTATCATTTCTAATTATGTTAAGTCAATTCATTTGATGCCCCATAATTAAACTACAAGCTTCCTATTTTTATAATTTTAAATTTGGTTCAAAGTTTGATTAACTCAAGTTTATCTCAATTATTACCTATTAAAATGATGTTATTTTGTCCAAATTGGTTTAAATTAATTTGGATTGCTTGGATCGGATCAATTTTTTCAATTTTAAACCTAATTCAAAGTTCGATCAATTCAAATTTAATACGTTGAATTAAGGTTAAAATTAATATAATTCAACTTAAATTCAATCAACTCAAATTTTATTTATTAACTTTGAGTCGAATTCAATCTAATTCAACTTAAATTTTGATCAACTCAAATTTAATTTGTTTGAATTCAATCTATCGTCTTTATCTTAATTCGTTTGATCGCACTTTAGGTGCTAAATTTTATTAACTTTGTTCACACATTTGAAACTTGTATAGACCTTACAAGTTCAAAGCAAATGAATATAAGAATCCTTTGGTGGTTTAGAGATGTAATGAGTTTGAAAAAAGCCTTAACGGTAAAACATCCTAGGTAGGTATGACAATAGATCGGACTGGGCCAAATTTTGCCCATGTTTGAGCTCGACTCGGATTTTGCTGTTATGGAGGAGCTTATCCTGAAGTTTGATTAGGCTTAAGCCTCTAGGCCTAAGCCCAAGTTTGATCAAATTTGAATAGTTTAAAACTTGACTAAGTCTAATTAAATTGATTTATTTAATTTTAAAAATATAAAATAACGTTGTTTTATAAAAAAACAAAATCGTTTTATATAAAATTTTGGACTTCTCAACTTAAAACTCAAAATAAAAAAATTTGAGTATGAATTTATTTACTTCAAATTCAATTTAAGGATGACAATTGGATTCAGGTTAGTTCAATCCGAAATTAACAAGTTAAATCTGAGTTGATCAGGTGTCATGTCCAATTTTTAAAAAAATAGACCTCAAGCCGAGCTTGAGCTCAGGTTGCTAGCCCCTGCCCATGACTCGATCTTATAAGTAAAACCTAAAAATTTAATAAAAAATACAAAAACAATGTTTCGACTCGGCCTTTTGCCATTCCTGGTGGCATCAAATCGGGATGATTTTTTTATTGTTTTTTTTTACCATTCCTAAACACACGTAAGTCAAAATGGCAAGTGTTTTGCATTTTTAAATTTCAAAACAATTGCTTGACTCGCCCGTTGCCGTCCTTAGCTAGATCGAACGGGGGATCAAATTTTGTTTTTGCCATTCCTAAGCATAAGCAAGTCAAAAAGGGCAGTAGTCATCTGTTTGCGTTCATTTGAGTTATAACTTGGGACGTGTCGCATTCGTGTCTAGTGACAGGGACAACTTTGGACTGTCCTAAAGACCGGTTGGATACAACTAACCTTACCTTTGGTGCCTTTGTCAAACTAACTTCACAATTCTTCCCTTTGTTTTTATGCACAAAGAAAATAAACCTATTTAATATAATGAAAAAATGTAATTATTAATCTAATATTTATTTAAAAGTTGTCTGTCTACTAGTTAAGAGTAAATTTACGTACTATTGAACCTTTCTAGATCCCGCATTTTAGTGAAATTTCTACTTAATACTGTTGTTGTATTTAGGGACCAATATTTTGCTTGCTGAGTTATTTCAAATATGAATTAATAATTAAATTTATTAATTAAAGGTATACAATTTTGTTACCATTTTTTATTTTAGAACTTAATGATAGAAAATTAAGAAGGAAAAGATAAAATAATCAAGTGGCATTATATGTTCAATATGTTGGGTTAAATTTTAAGTCAATTGTAATCAAAATTTATTTAGTGTACAAGACTTTCCGTTTTACAGGGATCAACACAATTTTACTTTCACATTTTTATAAAGATTTCCGTATCTTGAATATGTGACTTTATGGTCGCAAAAGAGTAACTTCACCGGTTGTTCTAATATGAGTTTTAAATTTAAACTGAATTAAACTCATTAGATTTGATTTTTTGGTTGTTTTTAATTATAAATATGCTTTCTTTTTACTTTATGTTTTAGGTAAAAATATATACATTTTTCTATAGTTTAAGAAACTTTAGAAAAATTTTAACCATTTTTAAAATTCTAGACAAAATTCCTTATAAATTTTAGTTTTTTTTAAATTCTTTTCTCTTGGATTTTGATTAAAAAATAATGATGAAATACACAAAATATAAATTTTAAACCCGATCAAATGTTACTAATACGATAATTCAATTCAATTCTTAAATTCGACTCAAATTAATTAAAATTAACTTAAATTAATTATAATAAATTAATAATTTGAGTCAGATTTAATCAACTCGAATAAGGTTTACAAATTAGGTTAAATTGTCGAACAGGTTAACTCGAATAAGGTTTAAGAATAAGTCTACTACCCAGTTTAGACTTAAATTGGTTATAAGTTAAATAATGATTAGTATAAGTTTAATGTTCGTGATAAGTGTATTTCATTGTTATTTTTATATGAAATCTAAGAATAATGATATTTTTGAAAAATTGAAAATTAAAAAGAATTCTTTAAGAATTTTAAAAAGTAAATAGTTTTTAAAAATTTTAAATCTTTTATATGAACAATGTTTATCGTCAATTTTTTAAAATTTTTAAAAAATTAAAAGTATAAAATAACTTTTTTTAATTGGGTCTAAAGTTTGGATTGTTTGAGTTCAGACTTGCTTGAAGTTTAACTATTTGTTTAGTTTAGATAGTTAAAATTCAGGTTAATCTAAACTTAGACCTGACTCATGAGTTGACCTATTGAAAACACTTAATCTGAGCTTATAGGTCAGTCCTACCAATTTTTTTAAATTTAAAATATAAATAACATGTTATTTTAGCCCACAGTTCAACTTATTAAAAATACCAGAATTTGGAATTATTGTGATCAACGAGTGAATCTTTGAATAATAAAACGTTTTCATGTAATTTTAAACAATAATAACTAAAATTTGAAAAAAGGTACTTTATAGAAATAAAAGAAAAAAGTACCAATTAATACTACTTTTTCTATAATTGACAAATTTATAATCAATCTTAAATATATATTACATAAAAATATATATTATATAAAAATTTATAAATTACATATATTTAGATATATTTACATTGTTCAAATCGAAATATAATTTTATTATTTAAAGATTTAAATTAAGATATTAAAAATTTTTAATTTGTTAAAGGAAGGTTTTAGGTGTTTGAATTTAATTTAAAAATTTTCTAATTAAATGACCACGTTAAAAAGTTATAAATTATAAATATATAATAATTATATATTTTAAATCAAACTATATTATTCTTTATTCTATCAAATTAAAAGTGCAAAATATGAAATTATATTAATAATATTTATTTTCACAAATTAAAAGTACCTCAATTTTTTACATATAAATTTATAAATTACACATTTTAAATAAACATTTTCTTATAAATTAATATATTTAGATCAAATTATAAATAATAAATATTTTAAAACTTCCAACTACTTGTAAGGCTTTTAAGGATAGAATAATTATTTTATATATACTTAAATTTAACACCTATCATTTTCATATATCTAGGTTTAAATTTAATTGACCTGATTGAATTAATCGAGCTTTAAATTGAGCTCGGGTTTTAAAAAATAAAAATTAAGAGTTGAATTAGATTCAAGTTTAAGTTACTTAAAGTAAAACTGGGCTTAAACTCGAGACTTTTAAATAAACGATGTTTTTTTATTTTTAAGAATTTAAAAAGTATTTAATTCAATCAAATTTTATCTTATCAAGCTTTGAGCTAAGCCGGCCACCCATGTTTTGAAAATCGGATCGGGCCGGTCGGTTTGATTGTTGACTAATTAGTTATCCGGTCCGGTTCACTTTTAAAAATTGGTTCTCAATTTAATCAGTGAGAATCGGTCAAAACCAGTCAATTAATCGGTTGAACAGGTTCGGTTCGACCGGTCCAACTACTGATTCAATAAATTTTTATTTTTCTTTATTTT
>JANITX010000004.1:4053084-4071915 GCA_027564395.1 Erythroxylum ulei | reverse complement strand
TTTAAATTATTATTATTATTTAATATATTTTTGTATTTTTTAATATTATTAATATTATATATAATTAAATATAATTATTACATAATTATAACGTCACACTAGTTTAACCGATAATAAAATCGATCAAATCAGTAAGTAGTAAAATCTTCGATTCGATATCCAGCCTCAGTTTCAAAACAATGCTGGCTACAGTATAATATAAAGCTCGGCGGACTGCCACCTGTGATTATTTCTCGTCCCCCTTTCGCTCCCCGTCCACGTGCACCCACATTCCCACGACAAAGGAGGTGGGGATGGTCCCTAAAACCGTAAATCTAAAGTCTCCACCATAATTGGATCTTGTTCACAGATCCTTTTTTGTTTTTGGTTCATTAGAGGCATCTTCATAAGTAACCAAAGTACAAACGCAGGATTGGAAAGAGCAATAATTCCATTTTTGACATAAAAAATAAATACATCTATAGTATTATTATTTTATTCCTAATCTAAATATTACTTTTTAAAATAATTAAGTTGCTTTGTGAAAAAGCTTCATAATTAAATATAAATTTTAAGGACGATAAATAATAAAATTTACATTTGAATCCTTAACATTTTATTAAAATTTAAGTCTAATTTTAATATTTTTATTATTTAAACTAATTTATATATTATAGAAAATATTTTAATTATTAATTACCTTATAAACAAAATTACTAATTTTAATTAAAAATTTAAAATATACTTTCACTTTTTTATAAATTTAGAAGCCATTTGAGGCAAATAAATTTTTATTAAAAAATTATTTAATTATTGTATGATTTCACTTTTATTTTTATTGCGATTTTAAAAAATTAGTAATTTTCTTAATTTAAAAACAAATTAAGGTGATTTTAACATTATATGAAATTAAAATTTAAATTTTAAAATATATCTTTTATTTATTAATAAATTTTAAAACTGTTATTTTCTTAATATTTTTAAATTATACTCAATAAAATGATTATACAATTAAAAATTTATATAAATATATTATTTTAATTAATAATTAAAATAAAAATTTAAAATATATCTTTTTTTTTTTGTTTCGTAAAGGAAATTACAAACGTAAAGAGGGAAACGGGGGTGAGCATCGATCGTCGTCGTCATCATCATCAACTACAGAGCCCAAAGCTAAACAAAACAGTCAGTCAAAGGCCCGAGAGACCCTTTTCATCTCGCTCTCTCTCTTTAGATAAAATATAATTTACATAAAAAAAGAAAAAATCTTTCTTCGTTCAAGCTTCACACGCCTCCCCTCTCTCTCTCTCTTCGATTCCTAATTTCTTTGATGGTAGGTTAGGTCTACACTTGTCTCTCTTTGAATCTGATAATCGTTACGAATTTAGTTATTTTTCCTTTTATTTTGGTTTTGTTTCCAGTTTCGTTGTGGGGTTTGACCTTGATTTACGAAAGTGCCATCAAAACCCTAGCTTTCCCTTCTCCTATTTACTCAATCTCCAGGTTTCGTTTGGGATCTAAACCCTAATCTGCTCTTGCTTCGCGAATTCTGGAGATCTTTTCCTGTAGATTTGGTGATTGTTGCTTGTCAATGCTTGTTTAGATCGACATAGAATCTTCCTTGGGATTAAAGATTAGATTGCGTGTTTTCTTGATCTTCTGTTTGCTCATTGCGTTGCGGTTGCTTGGTTTTTGCTCTTTTTGGGTTTTTAGCTGTTTTGATAACTAGGCATGTTAGTTGTTCAGTTGTGATTGATGACTTTTTTACTTGGGTTTTACGGATCATAGTTTCTTCTCTTCTTTTTTTTTTGTTGATTACTGCTTTTCTACTGTCAAAATTGTGGGTGCAAATCACACACTTGTTTTGGAGAAACAAAGAGTTACTTGCTTAGCCTGTGTTTTACTTCAATATCATCATTAGGAATCTTGCTGGAGCAACATAAATGTTGGGCTTTTTTATCAGTCTTTGTTCTCATCAGTTAGTTTTACATTTAGTTCTTATAGTTGACGTTGTTAGTAGTTCTATGCCACAAGTATCTCTGCTGAAATCAGGATGCAGCAGCATTGTTGATATATTTACAGCTTAGAGATTAAATTGTAGCGCTACTTGAGTCGAAAAGCTATGCTATGTGGAGAGTGTGCTTACTTGGGTTCTGGGCTATGCTCAACTGGGCAATAAGAAAATCACATTTGTGAAATGCTTGCTTTATTTTAGCTGTTTAGAATACAGGATCTTGATTGCTGCATTTACTTTATAGCTTATGTTCTTATGCTGTTTTGTTTATGGATACCTGGTTTCAACTAATTTTCGTTTATATGTTCTAATGTTGTCTTATGCTTTTGTGTTTTGTTTGACAGGTCAGACAGACAGTGTGACATGTAAGATAAAACTGTTTATGTTTGGAAAAGTTCTTCTACTTGAGAAGGACGGACTTTTAATGTCAAAGTATGTGCCAGTTGATAATTTGTGGGTATAATGTTTCAAAGGCCACATGATTTAGTCCTGAATATGGGATCATATTTGTTTATCTCCATGCTTTTTTTAGTTAATTTGATTGTGTAGCTTCTTTGATGAACTAGCTTTACCTTAACATTAAGTTGCTGCTGAATGTTATTTTGTTTTCACAGCTTCTAATAGAAGTTCAATGTTGGAAGCAGTATGCGGGTTATAGCTTGGAGACATGCACAGGCATCATCCCTCCAGTGCAGTTAATAATAGTGCAATTGGTGGGCCGCCAGCACGAGATAATGTTCGGGCTGATTCAACTTCATTGCCAGCTACCTTTTCAATAAATTCCCGGTAAATTAGTTTCTGATCTTGTACTAATTCACCATAAATTCTGAGTTCAGGTATCAAGTTCTAGCTTCTCAACCCGGATCATGTTGCTGTTTTATTTTATCTTAAACTAATTTCTATAAAGTTTTGGGGAATTTTAATGGGTTAAGGCTTCTAAGATGTTTTCATGTTTATTATTTGGTGTTTAGAAAGCTAAACTTGTGAATCATGATTGTGCATTGCGGCTTTCTATGTCTTGGATATAGTCCAATTTATGCTTGTGTGATCGTAGAAGCATTTGGTAACATGTTGATTCTTGGAAAGGAACAGACAAGTCCTCTAGGTTATTTTCTTTCAGTAGGTTCAAGCATTGTAGTTTGGAGTTCTTAATGAAACTGGAAATGTATTGTAAGTCTTTTGGGTTTCAATATTCTTTTTGTACCCCGACGGTCAATAGGCCATTTTCATGGTTAAGTGCATTTATGAGATTTCTTTTTACAGATTGGAATGTTTTGTTGTTTCTGTGATGAGTTTATCTTACTTACAATTGTATTTTTTCTGTTCTGCAGGCGGCCACCTCCATTGACACCATATAGGTTGAAATGCGATAAAGAACCATTGAATTCTAGGTATGTTCTGATTTAGCTATCTTTTCATGTGATCTACTGTTTTAGATTGAATGGATATTTTCTTGGATATTTTGAGACAATACAGAGCAAATTTTGTTTTCTGGATTCAATATTGTTTTTCCTTAATTGATAGCAACTTCATGCGATATTGCTCTTCCTTCTTGTGAATTGTTTTTGTTCAATCTTCAGACTTGGTCCTCCTGACTTTCACCCGCAAACTCCCAATTGCCCTGAAGAGACTTTAACTGGAGATTATGCTCAGTCTGGGTACAGGGAGACAATTGGAGGACTTGAGGTATACTCACCCTTCATGTGGCCATCCATTTGTGACATTTATTACTTCCTTATGATCTAGCCTTTTTGCAGTTATGAACTGCTACAATCTTTGTTTCAATTGTTTGGTCAATTAATTGTGATTGTTCTTGATAATTATTACTGGAGACCTGAGCACTTAAGTATTTCTCAACTTCGTCAGTATGTTGTATTTTTGCTGGCTTTGTTTTCTTCCGTACTTTCAGACTTGCTATGATCCTTGTCCAATTGTTTGAAATTAATTGCTTAAATGATTCCAAAACTGATATTTATATTCAATTCTTATTGGGTGGTTATATTCGAGTATGTGTGATTCATTTTGTATATTTAGACACAAACATATGCTTGGTTCTTGCTCTTTTCTGATGTAAGTAATTGCATTTTACTTTCTGAATGATCAGGAATCCAGAGAAATCTTCCAGACTCAGGTTCAAGGTTTCTCTAGGCCTGCTATTATAAAATGCAGAGAGGTAACTTGGTTTCTGTATCTGTTTTGTTCCTGTGTTATTTTTTTGATTCGATTGCCACCTTGATGCAAAAATTGCGTGTAAATAAATGGCTTTTGGTTCTTTGTTCCTTGTCGCAGGCAATCCGAAAATGTTTGAGGGCAATCAATGATTCTCGAGCTCAAAAACGCAAGGTAATCAGTTTATGTTTGACTGTCCATTGCACTTTTTCGGGAATTCTTCTGCAGTAAAACTTCCTGATTCCCTGCTAATCATTGTATACCTATAAGTTTTACCCTTCATATTTCAAAACTTTTTTGTTGCAATCTGAATGTTCTGAGGTTTACAATACTGTGATAAATTTTCAAGTCAGTAGTTTGACTCTCCAATGACAGGCTGGTCAAGTATATGGTGTGCCTCTTTCTGGGTCGTTGCTAACCAAGCCTGCTGTCTTTCCCGATCAAAGACCATGCAGTGAAGATTTAAAGAAAAAATGGATTGAGGTATACGAGATCTGTGCATATTCTAAGGGCTAGTGCCTGATGGTTTTTATTTTGTATACCCACTTCATGACTAAATCTTATGAATTGTGAGAAATGAATCGTACCTTTTCTATTTTGTCTAACATTTCTATCTCTGTTTAAAAATGTTTTCGCATTTAAGTTTTATATTTATGCTATGTAGTTTTTGGGTTTAAGGTATTCATAAGATTTGACAACAGGTGGTAGTGATTGCAGTCATAGCTTTTACTATTTCATAGCAATTCTGGTGGTGAAAATTGCATATTGAGGTGAATAGGTTATGAAAGGTTACATGCAATTACTTTGCCACATGCTACAACTTTGACTTGCCAAGTTTTTTCTCTGTTGTTTGTGTGTCTTTAATGTGGTTGTGAGCTTGTTCCCCCATTTTCTGAAATACTTTATCGTAGTTTGGTTGTGTATAATGTTTACTCTTCTTCTATTCCAGGGTTTGTCACAGTCACACAAGCAATTGCATTCTTTGGCGGAATATGTACCTCATGGTTACAGGAGGAAATCCCTTTTTGAAGTTCTTATAAGAAACAATGTTCCATTACTAAGGGCAACTTGGTTTATAAAAGTAACTTATCTTAATCAGGTGTGTTTCTTTGTACTAGAACTGGCCTTCAGTTATACTTAGTAGCTTCGACTCTACTATTGAATTGTGGCTGTCTTTGCAGGTCCGGCCTAGTTCTACTGGTATTTCTTCTGGAGCACTTGACAAAACTCAGGTGTCCCGTACAGAACTTTGGACAAAGGATGTTGTTGAGTACTTGCAGTATTTGCTCGATGAGTTTTTATCCAGAAATAATTCTCATTCTGTTCCGCATGCTAGATCACCTCACATGGTTTATTCTGGATCAATACTGTCAAAGAGCGACCCATCATCAATGGCTCTTGATGCTGAGGAGCCTTCCCTACATTTCAAGTGGTGGTATGTGGTTCGGCTCTTGCATTGGCACTATGCAGAAGGGCTGCTTCTTCCCTCTGTAATAATTGATTGGGTTCTTAATCAATTACAGGTATGTGTTCTATCTGTTTCCAATTACTTATTAACTTTTTATATCAGCTGGAAAATTAAATCTTTTCACTAATATTCATGTCAACTTTAATCATTTCGGTAACATCATTTTCATTGTAACTTCTACTCTTTCAGGAAAAAGATTTCCTAGAGATTCTACAGTTGCTTTTACCTATCATTTATGGTGTTCTAGAAACTGTAGTTCTGTCACAAACCTACGTGAAGACCCTGGCTAGCATCGCAATTCGTTTCATTCGTGAGCCTTCTCCAGGAGGATCAGATCTTGTTGACAATTCTCGAAGGGCCTATACAACATCTGCACTAATTGAGTTGCTTCGTTATTTGATATTGGCTGTACCAGATTCATTTGTTGCTTTGGATTGTTTTCCGTTACCATCTAGTGTGGTCTCATATGCAATAAATGATGGTGCCTTTATATCAAAGGGATCTGATGAGGCAAGAAAGACAAGGGATAATTCAGTGGAAACTGCTTGGGGATTTAGATTCAAAGGACTTGATTCTCAATACCAGTCCTTGTCTTTTAATCAGGTTGTATCGTCTATTCAGAAGCGTGCTGATAACCTTACCAAGGCTGCCAGTCCAAGCTATCCAGTTCACAGTGTGGCTAAAGCTGTGCATGCTTTGGATGAAGCTCTTCTGTCAGGAGATATTAGAGGAGCTTATAATCTCCTTTTTGAAAACTTTTGTCACGGAGCTGTGGTTGAGGGTTGGTTTGAAGAGGTTAGCCCATGCCTTAGATCATCACTTAAATGGATAGGGACTGTGAGCTTGTCATTTGTTTGCTCTGTTTTCTTTCTTTGTGAGTGGGCAACATGTGATTATAGGGATTTCCGGATGGGCTTCCCTTATGATCTCAAGTTCACAGGCAGAAAAATATTTTGTCAGGTTTATGTTGCAAGTCGGGTTCTGAAGCTAAAGCTTAGAAATCTGCAACGCCTATGTCGACGGAAGAATGATAGGTCTGACAGGGCTAATTGCATTGCTAAAGGTCTTGACCATCAGAAACATTTTGGTAGGGTTCCTAGGAGAAACCATAGCTTAGGTGATATATTTGAAAGTCCAGGTCCTTTATATGACATCATTGTTTGTTGGATTGATCAAGATGAAGTGCACAAAGGAGAAGGTTTGAAGCGTCTTCAGCTACTTGTTGTGGAACTCATACGTTCTGGAATTTTCTACCCCCAGTCATATGTGAGGCAGTTGATAGTTAGTGGAATAATGGATACAAGTGGTCCCGTAGCTGACATTGCTAGATGGAGAAGACATTATCAAATCTTGAAAGAACTTCCTGGGCACCTAATGCGAGATGTTCTCGAAGAGGCAGGGATTGTTGAAGGGTCACAACTTGTGGAGGCCATGCATGTTTATTCAAATGAACGCCTCCTTATCCTTCGTGGTTGTCTGTTTGAACAGTCTCCAAATTCACTAAGATCTAATATATCTACTAAGAAGCAAAAGAATCGATCAACCTCTGGAAAGGGTTATCTTTCCTCAACTTCCTTCGATATTTGGAAGTCATCTTCTAATATCCTGAATTCAAACAAGGTCAAGGTCAATCCCGATGTTGATGAACTCAAGGCTTCCATTTCTTTACTGTTGCAACTTCCAAACTGTTTAACATCTTCAGAAATAAGACTAGATGAATCTCAAGGGAGTCTTAAAAGGTCTGCTGAGTCAACATGCAGCAAAGTGGATTTAGTAGAAGGCGGCCCTGGATGTGAAGACCACTATCAGATGATGAAGATAGCTGGTGGGTAAGAAAGGGCCTGAAATCCATAGATTCTTCAAAAGCTGATACACCACTTAAGTCATTGAAACAGGTCCCTAAGAGTAGGCAAAAGGTTGTGCATAAAACTCAGAGTTTGGCCCAACTGGCCACTGCTAGGATTGAGAGTAGCCAGGGAGCTTCTACGAGTCACGTTTGTGATAACAAGGTAAACTGTCCTCATCACAGAAGTGGAACAGAAGGGGACAAACCCTTAGATGGGATTAAAACAAAGCATGGTGGAGATATTGTCTCAATTGGAAAAGCTCTTGAGAAACTGCGCATTGTGAAGAAAAGGGCCATTACAGTTTGGTTGATTGGAGTTGTTAGGCAGCTTATTGAGGAGGCTGAAAAGACTACTGCTAAAGTTGGGCAGTTTGGTCGTCCTTTTGTTCCAGTTGATGATAGGAGCTCCATAAGGTGGAAACTTGGTGAAGATGAGCTATCTGCTATATTGTATATAGTGGATGCTTGTGGTGATTTAGTGTCAGCAGCCAAGTTAATCATTTGGTTACTGGCAAAAGTCCCATTTAACTCTACTGCTACAATTCATAGTGGGAGGAATGTGATGATACTACCAAGGAATGTGGAAAATCATGCTTGTGAAGTTGGAGAGACATTCTTGCTATCATCACTTAGAAGGTTACTCTTACTATAGAACTGATTATGAGATTTTGTTAAGAGGAAGACTTTTGGATTCTTATTCTATGTCTTGCCAGATTTGTTTTCTTATGTTTCTGTTTTAGCTCTGCTATGCCCTTAAAAAATAATATGTTTCTGTGTTCCACTCTCTCTCCCTTCTTGAGGGAAGAAAACATATCTTGGTTTCTAGAGAAGAAGTTTTTTGCTGTAGAATGATTCACTGAGTGATAATCCCAGAATGTATGTGCCGAAGAAATTCATCTCCTTGTTTTTCTTCTTTTCTTCCTTACATTTTAGTGTTTTGTGGTTAATATGTTCTTTGAAAAGCAGGATTCTAAGTTTCCCTTGTAGCTCTAGCTCATCAGTACAATTTGTTTTGCTTTCCACTCTGAAATATTTGTCCTCCAAATTTTCTAGAAAAAAAAAAGTCCTACCTGTTGCATATATTGCAGTCACTTTATGTCTGCTGCTTATTGGAATTAAACGATCAAATTCTAATTTTGCTTCTCTGTCTGTGGCTTCTTCTGACTTTGCTACAGGTATGAGAATACAGTCATTGCAACAGATCTTGTTCCTGAAGTCTTGTCAGCTGCAATGCGTCGTGCTGGAGCATTGCTTTCTTCTTCTGGAAGACTTTCAGGTTCTTCGTCCTTGGTTTATTCCCGTTATCTTCTGAAAAAATATGGCCATTTGCCTAGTATCCTTGAGTGGGAGAAGAGTTTTAAGTTAACTTGTGATAAGAGACTCATTTCTGAACTTGAATCTGGACGATCAATTGATGGAGACTTGGGGTTTCCACTTGGAGTTCCCTCAGGGATTGAAGATCTTGATGATTTTCTCCGTCAAAAGATAAGTGGCAACCGGTTGTCCAGAGTGGGTATGAGCATGAGAGATGTAGTCCAAAGGCATATTGATGATGCATTTCACTCTTTATTTGGCAAAGAGAGAAAGCTCTTTGGTTCTGGTACAGCGAAGAGTTCTGGTTTGGACATGTCTGATGATGGATATCAGACATCTCAACAGATCGTAATGGGATTGATGGACTGTATGCGGCAGACTGGTGGTGCTGCTCAAGAAGGTGATCCATCTCTGGTGTCTTCTTCTGTTTCGGCTATAGTGAATAGCATAGGAGCAACCCTAGGAAAAATGCCAGATTTTACTCCATGCAGTAACAGTATGAATTCTCCTGCTTTGAGTCCATGGAGTTATGCCAGGCGCATTTTACGTATTCATATCAATTGCCTTTGTCTGCTTAAGGAGGCTCTTGGAGAGCGTCAGAGCCGTGTTTTTGAGATAGCTCTTGCAACGGAAACCTCCACTACACTTGCTGCAGCTTTTACTCCTCTGAAGGCTTCACGAAGTCAATTTCAGTTGTCACCTGAATCCCATGATTCTAATGCAAACATTTCTACTGAGATTGTAAATAATCCTGCAAAATTAGCTCTTGGCAGAGGAACCAAAATTGCTGCTGCAATATCTGCACTTGTAATTGGTGCGATTATCCATGGTGTTACTAGTCTGGAGAGAATTGTGACTTTACTGAGATTAAAAGAAGGGTTGGATGTAATTCAATATTTTAGGAGTATGAAATCCAACATTAATGGCAATGCCCGTTCGTCTGGGGCTTTCAAGGTGGATAATTCAGTTGATATTCATGTGCACTGGTTTAGACTACTTGTCGGTAATTGCAGAACTCTATCTGATGGTTTAATAGTTGAACTCTTGGGGGAACCATCCATAGTTGCTCTTTCCAGGATGCAGAGTCTGCTTCCTCAAAGCTTGGTCCTTCCACCTGCCTATTCTATATTTGCATTTCTTACTTGGAGACCATTCATTCTTAACCTTGTAAGCCGTGATGATGTCCATCAATTATATCAATCATTGGCAATGGCAATTGTTGATGCAATAAAACACTTACCTTTTCGGGATGTGTGTATGAGAGATACTAAAGGATTTTATGATCTGATAGCTACAGATGACAGGGATGCAGAATTTGCTACCATGTTGGAGCTAAATGGTTTGGATTCAAATTTTAAGTCGAAGTTCTTTGTCCCCCTTCGTGGAAGATTGTTTCTGAGTGCTATCATTGATTGTAAAATTCCGCAGTCCATACTTACACAAGAGGATGGCAGTTGGGTTTTTGGGCATGGTGGATCTAAAGTTCAACGTGCCGAAAACGAGATGAAACTTCTTGATAAAATTGTAAATTTATTGAACACACTACAGCCTGCAAAGTTTCATTGGCAGTGGGTTGAGCTCAGGCTGCTTTTGAATGAGCAGGCCCTTATCGAAAAACTTGAGACCCCTGATATATCATTAGCAGATGCAATCCGTTCTTCCTTCCCTGGTCATGAAAAAACTGTTGCTTCTGAAAATGAGAACAACTTCATTGAGATCATCCTCACGAGGTTATTAGTTAGACCTGATGCTGCACCTCTTTACTCAGAGCTCATCCATCTGTTTGGGAGGTCATTGGATGATTCTATGTTATTGCAGGCAAAGTGGTTCTTAGCAGGCCATGATGTCCTTTTTGGACGAAAGACTGTAAGACAACGGCTGACTAACATTGCCGAGAGTAAGGGTCTTTCAACCAAAGCTCAGTTTTGGAAGCCATGGGGTTGGCCCAGTTCTGTTCTTGATCATGCAGCAAATAGGGGTGATAAAAAGAAGTTTGAAATGTTACCTGTTGAAGAAGGTGAGTTTGTTGAAGAAGGTGTTGACACAAAAAGAACTGAAAAAGTTTCCATACAATTTGAGACAGAAGGCTTCCATTTCACTCAGCAGCATATGACTGAGAGAGCTCTTATTGAATTAGTTGTTCCCTGCATTGATCAAGGCTCTGATGATTCTCGCAATACCTTTGCCAGTGAGTTGATCAAGCAATTGAACCATATTGAGCAACAAATAAATGCAGTTACACGTGGTGCAAGTAAACAAACAGGAACAACTTCTGGAATGGAAGGTCCTGTGAATAAAGGTAACAATCGCAAAGGCTTGAGAGGTGGCAGTCCTAGTTTGGCTAGACGAACCACAGCTGCTGATAGCACTTTGCCATCTCCGGCAGCTTTACGAGCTTCTATGTTGTTGCGCTTGCAATTGTTGTTAAGATTACTTCCTATCATATGCACGGATGGGTAATTACCAAACTTTTAATTTTTGTAGCTCCTTCTAGCTATTTACTTCTTGGTTTTTATACAGGTTAACTGCCTTGGTTGATCTATTTTGGCAATTGATGTGTTAGTTTGTCAGGTTGTTTATGATTCTAGATTACTGTAGGTTTGATATTTCCACTTATTGTAACTGGTGGTCAATTATATACTTGGTTGTACGTGCTGCTTATGTAATCTCCTTTTTAGCTAAAGTTTTCACTCTTTGAATCCCCATAAGATTTAATAATTTATGTTAGTTTATTGTGTATCCTCCACTTAATGTTATTCAATTGAAAAAGGTTGAGCTGATATGCCAGGACACCATCTGCGACTTTGTGTTTTGATATGTTCTTCGATATGTGTAACCTGTCGATTCCATTCATTATCTCCCTAGATCACACACTCATGCACTCACAGATGGACACACCTGCTGGCACATTCTCATGCACACACATATACACACACAGACTCAGTTATGCAGTACCTTGTTTTATTATCTGACGAACATTTCTAGTATGCTGAGTCATGATTTGCTGTCACTCAGGTGAATGTTAATGTGCTGTGCATAAAAATTTATACTGTTTTCATAGAATTGCTACCAATGACAGTTGTATTATCATCGTATTATCATCTAATGTTTAACCTACTGGATCTCTCAGGGGGCCATCTGGGCGGAACACGAAGCACGTGCTTTCTTCCGTAATACTTCGTCTCCTTGGTAATCGGGTTGTGTATGAGGAAGCAGAGCTTTCTTTCTTTATCATGCAAAGCTCTAAATGGAAAAAGGAAATGGAATCATCATTGGGAGCTGCATCTACCGATCTGTTTGGTGAATGCCTCTTTGATCGAATGCTGTTGGTCCTTCATGGGTTATTATGCAACAACCAGCCTAGTTGGTTGAAGTCCAGACCTGGTACAAAGTCTATGAATGAAACTGCTAAGGAATCTAATGGATACAATCATGAAATAGTGGAAAGTCTACAGGTTTGTTTCTTGAAATTATTCTGGTTTCAATGTGGACTTGGTCTTCATAACCCTTCTGACAGACTTTTCTGAATGCAGAATGACTTAGAACGCATGCAGTTGCCTAGCACAATTAGATGGCGTATCCAAACTGCTATGCCAATTCTTCTTCCTTCTGTTCGGTGCTCTGTGTCTTGCCCACCCCCATCTGTCTCAACCACTGCTGTTTCTTCGCTTCAACCAAGCATTATGATTTCTGGCTTTTACCCTGGAAACCATCAGAAAAATACTGTCTCTGCCACGTCAAAAGCAGCAACTACTGTACCAGGGAAGTCCAAACCTTTGCCACCACAGCAAGACAATGATATGGAAATTGATCCTTGGACACTTTTGGAAGATGGCGCAGGATCTGGGCCATCTTCAAGCAACACAGCTGTGATTGCCAGTGGTGACCATTCGAATCTTCGAGCTGCCAGCTGGCTCAGAGGGGCTGTAAGGGTGAGAAGGACGGATCTCACCTACATTGGTACCGTGGATGATGACAGCTGATTTTGAGTTGACCTTATTCTTGATTTGGTAAAGATGAGCGGCCCCCTCAACAGGTATTTTAATCTTTTCATAAATCGTGAATGACTGTCATGCGGATTACAAGGGATTACAAGGGCTCGTTGCCTTGCTTTCCTTTGATGGCAAAGGGAGCTGTCGGGATGGGAATTTTTTTTGCGGGGTGTCGGGTCCTTTTGAAGTTTGAGAGCCAAAGAACATCTTCCAACACACCCTACCTACCAGGTCACAGTCCTTTGCAACTACTAACCTTTTGATCATCTCCCATCCTGGACTGTTAACTCAAGGTGCAGTTCGGAGACTTGTTGTACATATAGATGATAATTATTCTACTTACCAATTGAGCAGGGTATAATATCTTGAGAATGATTTGTAGCTGTTTCATGTGAATCAATGAATCATTATATCTTCTCATCTGCATGTGTGCATCTGCAGGGGGGACTTCTTTGTAAGTGCCTACTTGTGGTGATCAAATTGAATATTCTCTCTTACTTGGACTATTTTATTTTCTCATTTATCAGAAAATTTTAATTTAGAAAGCTATGAAATAAGAAGCTTTTTGTTGCCATTTGGGCTCAGAGCACATATTCTTCTATGCAAGAAGCAAGCGTGGATCTTTTTGAAATGTTGAGGTTGAAACTTCGTTAGGCAGGTTATTTAATACAACTTTGCCGGACCTTTATGAAAGGTTGAAACTGAACACCAATACCTTGAATACCTTTGTTTTGAAGTATAATATTAACTCGTTCATGTTGACTTACCAGTGATCAGAACTCCTTTGGTATTTATGCTTTCTTATCTCCTCTTTCCTCGCCATACTCCATGGATACGTGGATGAAGTGGTGCCGGAACAGTTGATGTGTATTATCAACATCCCTTCTGTAATTGTATTGTTCTTTTGATTTATATAGATCGATATGGGCTCATACTATGTTCATAAATTTTATTAGTTTTGTAAGGACACTTTTTATTTCTTTATCCACCCCATAGTGAAGATGTATTATTGTTGTTTCTGCTTACCAAGTTAAAGATGCTGGTATTACACCCACAGTCATGCATGAAAAGAAATGGCACCTCTTTATCTGTTGTGAATATTTCTTTTCAGAGCTGTCCTTGAAACATTTTTTAGCTCAGTGACTTGTGCAATATTTTTTGAGCTCTGGACTGGAGTTATTGGGATGCAAACGAAAGATTTTCCAGCAACAACCGATTTCGAAATGGGATATTGCCCTATGTTTTGCTGCTCTGATTTGAAGTTGAGAAGATGATAAAGAAAGATATGGATTTTATACTTATTGAATAATTCCCCTGTTCACTTAATCAAAACCAGTGTGTTTTCTGGAGAACTTTAGTTGACTTACTTGGACTATGGTGAATACCTATTTTCTTTATATGGCCCAATTTGCATAAAACATGCATGCTCATCAAAATCATGAAATAAAAAGTAATATAGTTGATATATGGAGTGTGATGCTGATAAAAAAGGTCCAAATAGAGGATCTTGGACTTACCGTGCAACTCCGAAACTTGCAAGAATCGGTATTTGAGCTTCTAACAAAAGGGGCTTATGAAAAATAATCCATATACCATGTTTAGGAGGATGAGCGATACAAGTTCTTATTGGTGTGTTGAAGGTTAATAACTTAGGCCGAAGAAGAAGGCTAAGCTAATATTTGATTTAACGATTCAAGTAAACTACCTTACCTAGACTTGTCTTGTGGCTTAGTGTTTCCTAGTAGTAAGGTATCTCCTTCATATTTCTTGATCTTTCACTGATCTATCTACAAAGAGTACATCCTCGATCCAAGCAACAATGTTGAAGGCTAAGCCTTCTAGTACTCTTGAATAGCTCTCCAAAACTGCTTGCCCCACATCCTGCATATGATGATTTCCAAAATTTAGTTCCTATTTTAGAGAAATAGTCCTCAGAAGAATGAATTGATGAGACCTGAAACTAACCCTGTTGTACTGAATCTTGCATATGTCCAAGGATGTTTGTGAAAGTCCAGGAAATCTCTGCTTCAAGCAAAACAACAAGCTTTCTGCTCTTTCTGCTAGAATATGATTTTTGTCAGGTCGATCTATGTCAGACACGAAGTCCTTCACGAGGTACCATGAAGGTTTGGATTGACTGACGCAAGCTTTACGTTTCCATGTGTACATTGAAGCTTCAACTCGGTCTGCAAGCTCAAGCGCTTCATGTTCTGAAACTATGTTCAGACAGTTCAGTAGGTGGTCTGCAGAGAACTTGTCTGTTGTAAACATGTAACGGTAGATTGTATCTCCAAGGCTCGATTTGCCACTCTGAATTGCACAACATAACATTCAAAATCATTAGAAACTGTTGCACTTGTCACTTACCAATAAACAGGAAGTTGTTCTTCACTCCTGAATGGACTTGGAAATTTGAGAAGTTTAGATAGAAGTTGTCAGTAAAGAGGCCTAACCTTTGGAAGAGATGTCATATACGTGTCTGGAATCTCCATCTCAGAGAGTATACTGCCGTTGATGGCCATTGCTGCTTTGTGAATCTGTCTAGCACAAACTCGTTTGTGTCTCAAGTGTTTCCTTGACTTCTCAGAGAGGCCCCCTGGACGAACACAAGGAACTGGAACCCACCATTTTTCCTCTTTCCTCTGAAATACAACTCTGCGGAATGAACCTGAACGAGTTGAATTTGATGACATGCTCCCTTGTTCTGCATACCAAAACTCCCTATCATGGAAACTGGCAAGTATTTCCTGCAAAAGCAATTCATCGTATAATGAGGAGCTTTAATCTTGAAAGTGAAAAGAGAGGTGCTCTGTTCTTAAGACAATAAAGGTCCTCTTACAATGAGCATAGAGTCAAGCTTTCTTAATGCAGGAAGGTTGATGTAAATATCAGATCTTGGTCTGCCTTCCATTATCTAAAAGACCAATCAATCTCGTTAGAACAAAAAAAAAAATTGCAGGCAATTTGAAATCTTTGCATAGTTATCATAAACATTTACCTCTAGAGCTGTTCCATCTTTTAAATTTTGTGACTTGGGAATAAATTCTACTATGTAATCGCATACTGATAGAAGACAATTCATTTCTCTCTTCCACATTGCCTTCTTCTCAGGATTCAAAGGCTCTAACCTTAAATTTTGTCCAAAAATGGTCGCTACAGAAAGAAACAGAGTGAAAGAAGAGGGTAAAGAAGCTATAACAATGGAGAAGAAAAGCATTCTTTAGCATCTTAGTGATGAGTTTATTATGTATACCATAAAGATTGGTAATGGCGTTAGAGATTGTAACAGCTGTGCAGACACCTTTGCCACTTCCTGACATGTCTTCTCCAAGCAAAAGCTTTGCGAACCTCTCCTTCATCATCTCAAGATCTGTCAAGTTCATATTATCAATAAATATATATCACATCACAACTTCTAGTCTTGATCAAACACATCATGAAGAATTCACAATTTTACCTGAATCCATAAACTCTTGATCCTCAAGCTTATGATCAATCTGTTTCATTCCTAATCTTGGAAGAACGACCTGGTTGCTGACACGGAGTTCAGATAGCCCCCAGTGAGAAGGGGAAGGTTCACTTGAATCGCTGGGGTCATCAGAGAAGCCTGAAGACTCTGAAAAAGTCCGGTGAAACAAAAAGGAGTCACCACTCATTGTTGAGTAACCTGGAGTTTCTGTTGCTGATTGATCATTTTGATCCAAAGAAGAAGTTGAAGGCTGATAACCCAGATCGGAACTTTCGCCGAAACTTGAAGAACTATCCATTTGAGGCTTACTACTAAAGTCCTGCTGGCTCAGCATCTGAAACATAATGATGAAAGTTAGGCAAATTTGGTAAGAGTGCTCTGTATTTTCTAACTCCCTAATCCTTAAAAAGAGCAAAAAAGAGTAGTAGGAATCTAGGAATACACGAATCTGACACTTAGACCCGGGAACTGGCTCAAATGCCAGAATTTACAAGCGAAAGAAAAAGGAAAAACAATCAAGAAAAGAAAGAAAATAAAAGAGAACTGTTCATCGCCCTTGCAACAAAAAGCAAAAGGGGTTGATCACAAGTCATTGTTGTTATCAGACAAAAACAAATTATTCACTGAAACTCGCTGCAAGCTTTATAAATTAAAGCGAAGTCTTCAATAAGTTCTTTTAGGAACAGAAACGAACAAAAGTTTCAAATTTTTTTTAAGGTAACGGTTAAAGAGAAAAGGCAACGGTCTAGCATTTCTTTAACTCACCTTTCATCGATCAGGTTTGAACCACAACATTAGCTGCTAATAACCTGATTTGTAATTTGAAGCCGCTCCCTCCAATTCTTTTTTCTCACTTCTGTAACCTTTTAGGACCAAAGATGAAGACTTTCTCTAAATGAAATGGCACCAAAATTCACAAAAGATCCAAAAGAAAAGTACCAATCCCTTGATTGGGCAGTTTTTGGTAACAAGTAGGAAAAAAAGGGTCGACCCAGATGAGAATCTCCTAAGAGTTTCACTATGGCTGCAAAACAGAGGAAGCTTCTTCTTCAAAAACTGAAAAAAGAAGTATCTTTGATCTTAGTTGGACATGGCGGTCATGGCCTTGTAGGCTTATATTATATAAGAAGGTGTACGTGAGAATGAGAATAACAGTAAGTTCTAAGGAATCATGCTAATGGAGACCAACCAACCACCCACCATGAAGTGCTGGACTGGAACCACAACTCTTTAGTTAGAATTTTGACTTCTGATTATAAGAACTATGATGATTCATTGATTTGTAAACACATGATTGGTCTGATATGACCGTCTGATCTAATTACTTAAAAATGAATATCATACCAACGACCGGAGCTATAGACTTGGTGATGCTGGTGCAGGACAGATGAGAAGAGTCGGAAGGTAATATTGCTCATTAATCACGGCTTAGTCAATGATTAGCAAGAATTGCAAGTCCAAAATCAACGGCTGTGATTGTAGAATCTAACATTACCAAAAAGTAATGATTCGTGGGAATGGATTGGATGGGCAGAGGGTGGCATTTAATGATGGTTTCGGATACAAAGTAACACACAGAAACAGAAACAGAAAAATTGATCTCCTGTTAGAAATATGTTTCATTGATATTTTATCAACATAAATTGGGTGCTCAATAGCTAAAAACCACTTCTTTTTTCTAACCATTTTTCTAAAAGAATTTAAGTAATTTAAAAAATTTTCAAAAAAAGTTAAGTGAGTTTTAATATTTTAAAAAAATGAATAATCTTTTAAACTTTTATTAATAATAATGATGAAAGACACGCAACGAGAACTAATTAGATATATCGATTGCTGATATATCGACACAATCTAATTCTTAAATTTGATGTAAACTAATTAAATTTAATTCAAATTAATAATTTATCTCGATTCTTTTATATTATTAATTTATTTAAATTTAAGGATGAAAGACAAATTTTTCATATAGTTTTAAAAATTTTAGAAAAATTCTTTTAAAAACTGTTTTTAGTTTTCAGTTTTTCTATAAAATTAATTATGATTACAAAAAAATCTTTTCTTAAACTTCAATTAAAAAACAACAAAAAATACCCGTAGTATAAACATAAGACATGAACTAATTAAATATTATTAATATAATAAGTCAACTCAGATCTTAAGCCCAATCAAATTTACTTAAATTTGACTCAAATTAATAATTTAAGATAATTATAATAAAATATTAGTTTGAATATGATTTAATTTAGTTCGAGTTTAAGAACTGGATTGAATTGTTATATAAACAGTATTTGATTAGTCCATGTTTAATGTTTATATTAAGTGTATTTCATCGTTATTTTTTTAACTAAAGTTTAAGAAAAAAGTTTTCTGAAATATTAAAAACTAAAAAGTGTTTTTTTTAATTAATATGTTAAGAGGTTTTTATAAAATTAGTTCACTTGTATTTTATTATTATTTTTAATAAAAAATAAGGGAGAAAATTTTAAAAATAATATATTTTATTATTGTTTAAAAAAAGAATAACAGAAATTTATAAAAGTAAAATTTACAATTTTTAATTTTTAAAATAAAAATTATGTA
>JANITX010000004.1:3964357-3976111 GCA_027564395.1 Erythroxylum ulei | reverse complement strand
TTTATCAAATTAAAATTTAAAATTTATTATTTAGGAAATGCGAGCTTAAGAAGAGATTAATATATAAGGAATAAAAAATGAATGGTTGGTTGTTGATTATAATAGGTAATAGTTTGATATCTCACTTTTGAAGAATCCTTCGTACCCTTCGTTAATTTCAATATAAATAATTAAAATATAATTAAAAATTTAAGAAATAAAAATGTTTTATATTGTAATTAATTAATTAATTATAATATAATACATTTTCTTAATTTTTTTACAAACCAACCACTATTAATGATAATAATAATCATTCCTTCCTCTTAACCAATCATCAGAATTATAACGAAAATATTCATTTTTATTCTTCGCTATATTCATTCTCATTCCTGAACTAACTGCCCTCTTAATCTCAAAATCAAATTATTACTCTTTGACAATCATATCCAATACCAGTCAATGGATTCTTTCTCGAGTTATGATATTGATGAAGTTTTCTTATCAGAGAATTGATAATGGAAAAGAACAAAAATTTAGAAATCAGAGATTGGAAAAATATGTAATAATGTATTCTCTTCGTCAGTAGCAATTGCCCTTTCAATCTGCGGACGCAAAGGCATCACAATGCTCTGCAACCATTTGCAATTACAAGCATTCGCAAATTCAACTTCTTGTGCTCAGACCAATCGATTGAGTATCGATTAATATGTATAATCAATCAAACACTACTTAAACCAGAGATGCAACACCAAAATATATTTACATTCAAAGTGAAATATACGGCATCAAAAGATTTACTCCATAACATTGTCTTTGAGCTGCACTCATTCAGAGAAAATGGAACAAATGAAAAGGGAACTAAATCATTGTATTATAATAGATCATATTAAGTTGATCCTACACCAACAACACATATAAAACAGCTCCATCACAGAACATTTTGTCAACAGTTTCATGCCAGTGTTCCATGAGGTTGCTCTCACTCAGACCAATGCTTCCTTGCACTCCACCCAATACTTTATTCTCAATAAGATCACAACAGAAGTCTTCAATGAACTTGATCAATGATTTCTTAGTTTCTTGGTTTTGACTTCACTGGACTCCACCTGGGTCCGCTATGTTAAGTTTCACAAGAATAAAGTCAAGAAAGCATAATTCACAGATCGATAAGTGAACACTTCTTTTAAACTTCGGATGGGTGTCTTAAGTTCCGCGTCCATCCCAAATACAAAAATTACCGAAACTATTCCTTCTCAATCACCTTGGAAGTAACAGAAGGAATATTATGATCAGTCTTTCATCTCATAACTACCTACACAGCAAACACAATTTCTCTTAATAACTTACTCCTGACCCTCCTTTGTTTATGCCAAAAGATGCTAATACCAGATGAAGATCCAGACAATTTGGAACATAATAAGACACTCATGTAAACTAATGCATATCAATTTATACAGAGAAGTCTTCTCTGAGGAATTTCTAACCGATTATCATGGCCCTTAAACGCTACCACTGTCTTATACACATCATAGCGCATAGCATTATACTAATATCAATCACAGCAACTGAGATTTTATATGTATATTTAAGCAAATCTACTCTTTTCAAGGACCTCAAGTATAGAGCAACAAATATGACTTACTTAATGGAACAATTGCTTAATGAGTCAATAATCCATACAATTGCAAAGAGAATTTAAGAGTAGAACTTGAAGAACTAATTATGCAGCATATCATAAGATCAATTGACAAAATATCAAAAATCATATTCATTAGGAAGGAAGTCTCTTTTGAAATCTCATACAATTACCAAACAGAGACAGAGCAACAACTATCAAACATACTACATACGCTTTAAGATCAATGAAACAGATAGAAATAACCACCTCATTATCATCTGCATCATCATAATAATATACATTCCATTGATTCCATCGTCATCGCAGCTAAAACCACATTGAAACCCTCGGGTCGTACCATAGCATACCATCATCAGAAGAATTAATAATTATGAGCACAGCACTAGTATCTTTTGAGTTCCAAAACACACATGACATGACATAGACGAGAAGGAAGACGGGAGATTTGGATTTTTATTTCTTGAAACTTCCTCTAACACCAGGACGAGGCTTGGAGGAATCAGCGGCATGAGAAGCGTGAAGATTGGCGAGCTTGGTCTCCTCAAAGGGAATCTTGGGATGCTTAGCATCGTGGTGGATCTGCATTGACTTCAAGTCCGGCGCCGTCGTTTTGCAGTGCGGACACTCGAACTTGGCATGCCCGCCCTTGTCCTGCCCGGCCCGGTCAGCGTGACCGGCTTTCCCTCCACCTCTGTTTGTCGTCGCAGCATCTACCTTCAACGCGATCTCCTTCGCCGTGTGCTTCTTCGGCTTCGCCTTCCCCGTCATCTTCTTCCTCCCCTTTCTAGATTAGGGCTTCTTGTTGTTCATTGGGGGGCGTGGGAGTCTCTATATATAGCGCCTCTTTTATCTGCAATTTTCTTGTACGGTCAGTCCTACTTAGACCGCCTACGTGGTTTGTTTCCGTTGGTTACTTCTTTAATTAGTATCTTAATTAATAGTTAAAACATGCTTTAAAAATCGAATCTTTAAATTATCATTATTTTTAATTTTTATTATTTAAAATTTTCCTTTTTTAACCTGATATTAGAAAATAATAGCAAAATCCTAATAATCAAAATAACCTTAATAATGCAAATAAATCAAATTTTATTGGTATATGAATTTAATTAACTTTTTATTTAATTTAAATTAATAATTTATTATAATTAAATTTAAATTGTATATCTAATTTGAATTTAATTATTTTAGATTAGTTTTAAAAGATGAATGAAGTAATTATATAAATAATATTAAAATTGATTCACGAATGCTATTTTCATTATTTATTTCACGTATTTTTTGTTGTCATTTTTAACAAAGTTTTAATTTTTTTGAAAATAACAAAATTTAAAGATAATAAATATTTTTAAATAAGTTAAACTAAAAAGAAATTTCATTTCTTTTATAATAATACTTAAAGTTAGTCATCATTTGTAAAATATACTTTAAATTATTTTAAAAATTATTTAATCTTTAAATTTAAATTTTAGAATTTCTTTTTAACTTACATCAAAGTAATAATAAAAACTTTTTTTTGAGCAAAACACAAATGGATTAATTAAACATTATTATAGAATAATTTAATTTAGGGGCCGTTTGGTTCTACTTATATTTTTCTGTTATAGTTTTCAGTTTTTTATTCTGTTTTTCTTTTAAATAAAAACAAAAACCTATTTAGTTGTTAATGTTAATATAATTATATTTTTATCACTGATAATAATTAGATATTAGGTAAAATTTAAGGATAAATTATTGTTAATTAAATAAATTTATTTAATCTCTTATATAATATTTATAAACAAATTATTAATAAAATTATGTTATTTTAATAAAATAAATAATTTCAAAATTAAAATTTTATTTATAAATTAATATTTATTTGAAATATAATTAAATTATTAATATATACTTAAATGATAGTAAATCAAATTATAAAAAAATAAAAACAGAAAACAAAAACCACCTTTATGGCTTTCAGAATTTTTGAAAGATGGAAAAAACCAAAATTAAAAACAGAAACTAAAAACTTAAACAAACAAACAAAATTTATTAAATTTAAAAACAAAAACAGAAAATCAAAAATAAAAATGAAAGCAAAAACCTTCAATTATTTTTGTAAACCCAGTGTCAACTTTAGTGCCGTATCCGCAACTTTCGTACTAATATTTAAACAACTCTGGCCACCTGGGCAAAGGATCGATTACTCCGTTTCAAAACCTAGATCACTAGATGATTTTAAAAGAAGTCCGCGTCAAAAAGCCATGACAAAATGTGCGGGAAACTGGAATACGAAAATCCAAGCACACAAATGGAGGATTCATCAACTATTCTCAGCCAAATCTCTGCTCTTAAGGGCGTGCTCGATCAAGTCTTCTCTTCCTCCTCCTCTATATCATTTCTAGCCATCCAATAGCGACTCAGTCTGTTACTGCTTAATTCTATCGTGTGTTTGATCGAATAGTGATATATTAATAAAACAGTTTTTCTAGGTGAACGAAGAGATCGAAGCGAATATCCTGATTACCCGAGAGATCGAGTCGGAGATAGTTAAATGCACGGAAATGGAGGCCGCATTGGACGCAAGAGAATCGGAACTCACTAAGACAATTTACGTCTCCCATTTTGAGATTAACGGACTGATCTCTGTTGCCTGTAATCCCTATTTTCTGCTTCGTTCAGATTTCCTTATACGTATTCATCAGATTCAGTTTCAGGATATAAGTAATCGGAACTCCACTCCATGTATAGATAATATCTGAATCAGTTAACTCGCTCATTCGTGCTTCGTTTTATTTTTCCTTGGCGTCAAGGCGATTCAAGGAAACATGTTAAACTTATGGAGGAAGAGCTAAGTTGTCTAAGAACTAAGCGGGAGGAGATGCTTAAGAAAATTGGTGACAAACGGTATTGGCGGTAAATTAATGTTTATGTTTCCAATAGTGCAGTTATGTGATCCATAAGTTTGATTTCTATACAATAATAATGACAATGTATTACGTCCACCTACAGAATTTGGAGCTAAAGTTTTGCTAATTATGATTGATTATGTACAGAAAAAGTTCTTTAAACTTAAACAGTAACTACCAAATTAGATTGGAAACTATATTTTTCTAGGTAGGGTTTGAGTTACTAGATTTCTGTATGGCTATTACATGCGCATAGATCAATTGGAAGAATTTGCTCTTTACAGGGAACAGTTTATCCATCTGTGCCTGGAGTTTCAAAGGGACATCGGCGAGGAAGGAAATATGGAATTAACATGTCTTTTATCTGAGAAGGAGTTTCTAGAAAATGAAGTTCATATGTTGGATGAGAAGAACAATTCCCTAGAGAATTTGATGTTGGCATTTGTGGAAGATGTGCTTCAAGAGTTTGATAATTTCTAATTCAGGTATTCTAGAATGTTGAGCATGTTTTTCTCCAATCCACTACTGCTTGTTTGAAGATATTGTTTCTTTGAACCTTACACTCTTAATAACCATCTTGTTGTTATTGGGCTTCCGTCTATTTAGGCTGGAACGTTCTGCTAGTTTCATAAGGCTGTAGCCAAGTTACTTGAGACATAACTTCTACACTACAAACTAGGCAAATCCTATCGTCACAGGCCTGCGAGACCCGAGAAAAGGGTTTCTTAGTCCTATTTAATGAATTTGTATGTTTGGAGATGCCGAAAAGATTTTATCTTGTTATTTTGCTTTATAATTAAGTTTAGAATTTCACTATGAACGAGACGCCTTCTCGCGAGGTAGAGGGTATCTAACTTTAAAATGCTGTGAAGGGTGTCCCAGTCCCTTTCTGTTTAAGTAGACCCAACCATTTTTGCTCCTAGCTAGGCATCCATCATTAGTAGGAGTAGGTGCCGCGATACATCACCAAGCACATGCTTTCTCTGTTAGTGCTGTAGAACAAACATAATATCACAAGATATTGGGATTTCAAATGTGACCCGCCCCGATTTTAGTTTGGATTGACTGAGTTACAAGCGGCTCACAGGTCAATATTGGGCGGGCCCTAAGTCACCCCGACTTGTAGCCTTATCATTACTTCAAAATTGACATCATTTTTAATATTTAAAAAAAATGATAAATCGATTTAACCCGTGGCTAATCAGGTCGTAGGTTGAGCCACGCCTCAGTCAACCTGTGATCAGGTGGGCTCGGCTGGTCGGCCACCGGCACATTGACAAGTCTAACAAGGTATATCATGGAAAACCATGGATAGACATTTTATTTGTCCATCGTCTATGTTAATGATCATGCACATTGGATCCCACTCAAATTGGATCCCGATTGTTCTTGTTTCTTTGTTTTTAGTTGTTCTTGTTCATCAGAAACCCATTTCCAAATCCTTAAGATGTTTTCCTCGAGTGTTTCTTTCCATCAAATCCTCTATTATACTATTTTCCATTATTTTAGTTGTGTTGGAAAGTTGAGATGCATTAACTTGGTATCAGAGCCAAACAGAAATGACACCCAAGAATGTGGAAGGAAGTATGAAAACACTCAAAAAAGAAACGGAGAAAATGAAAGGTGGATTTCGCGATAATGATGGAAAACTCACAAGGGTGGAAAACAAGGTGGAGAACTTGAAGCAAGGGGTGACCAGCCCAATCGAAATGTTGGAATCACAGGGAAGAAACAAAGAGAAAGGGAAAAGAGGTTGTAGATGAAGGAGTCTCGACTACTAGAGTGTCTGAAACACCTTTAAATGTTGATGAAGAAATCGGTTGTAATGATAGAACCATGGAAATGTGATTGGTGTTTGGAGTTACCCGTGTTTGGCGGTGACAATCCGAAAGTGTGGTTATTCTGAGCTAAACGGAACTTTGAGATGAATCAATTAACTGATGCGAAAAATTAATTGCGACTACAGTGTGTTTTGAAGAGGGTGCCTTAGCTTGGTACCAACGGTCGGATATGAGGCAACCCTTCAGTAGTTGGGCTGATCTTAAGCAACAGTTACTTAATTGTTTTGGGTCCTATCAAAAGGGGAATATATATGAGCAGTTTTTGGACATCAAACAAGAGAATTCGGGCTGAGTATCGTCGGACATTCGAAGTTCTTTCAGCAGCATTAACTGTCGATGGAGGTGCTAGAAAGCACCTTTGTGAATGGCTTCAAGGCTGACATATGGGCTACTGAGACAGATTATGCTAACAACCCAAAGGTTAGAAGAAAATAATTGGACGTTGAGATTAGCTAGGTGGTTGTTTGTTGGGAAAAATTATAAAGCCAATTCTGTAAGTGAGGGAAGGGAGTTGCGAAACGAGGTAAAAATAGAGAAAAGGGCTCAATAGATTTTAAGGGAACTTGGGGTGAAGCGAGAGGGACCCAATTTATAGCTCCAACCCACAACCCACCCAAACCAATGCAAAAAGTTCCACGGCGGAGGGTGCGATTGACGGAAGAAGAGATTCAAGAACCACGGGCGAAGGATCTATGCTTCACATGCAATGACAAATTTAGGTTGGCCACGTGTGCAAAAGGGAGTTACAAATCCTCTTGATTCATGTAGATGACCCAATAGCTTTTAAGAAGTTGGATGTAGGCGACGAAGAACCAGCCATGGCTGCCAATGAAAATGATAGCATTAAGGTAAGGATGGTTGAAACCATTGAACTATCAATTAACTTCGTTTTTAGTTTACCTTTGCCTAGAACAATCAAGTTTAATGGGACGATTGCTGGAAAAGATGTGTCAGTGCTGGTAGATAGTGGGGCAACCCACAACTTTGTTTCTACAGAAATGGTTGAGGGAATAAAACTACCTATAGAAACTACTGCTCATTATGGGGTTGTGATGGGAACTGGAGTGTCGAGGAAAGGGAAAGGGATTTGTAGGGGGTTAAGAGTAGAAATTCAAGGGCTAGAAGTTATCGATGACTTTTTGCCTCTTCAATTAGGTAGTAAAGATGTAATCCTAGGAATGTTGTGGTTGGGTACATTGTAACAACCATGGCAAAGGAAATACAGAGAGAAGCCTTGGGGTGATGGGTTGAGCTTTGTGAGTCAATTACTAAGAGTAAGAGGGAACAGCCAGAAGTGGTTAACGTGAGTTGGGTTAAGGCTTTAAAGAGAAGATTTCCTAAAGTATTCATAGAACTGGTGGGACTACCTCCTTCTAGAGGAATAGATCATTCTATAAGATTGGAGCCCGGTACTACTCCTATTAATGTGAGACCTTACCAATACCAGTACTTTCAGAAGGATGAAATTGAGAAATTAGTGCAGGAGATGTGTGCGTCTAGTATCATTCAACCTTCTAACAGTCCTTTTTCTCGTCCCTATTTGTCAAAAAGATGGATGGAAGTTGGAGGTTTGTGCAGATTATTGATAAGTGTAAATTGCATCGTATTTTAGGGTATAGTTTGATATATGTTTAGCCGTAAATTTGATCATTTAATATGTGTTTAGGTTAGAATTGTGTTAGTTTGTTAATTATTTCTGTTTTAAGGGTTTTATAGGTTATTACAAGATTTTGAGCTTAAATATTATATTTTTTAGGTACCTTGATATGTTTGCTACTGTTTTAGTGTCAGTATCAAAGAACGAAGGAGTTTTGGAAGACATATAGGCTTAAACAGGCCATGATTGTAACAGTAGGCTTAGATGTAGGCCACAATCATGGCCTATGTCAAGAAGACGTGCAAACACTCACAAACTTCATGTTTCAAGGAATTCGTTGAACCTTTTGGACCCTGGAAAAGCCCTAGGGTTACATAAGACATAAGAGACTATTTAAAGAACAAGAAGAGAAGAAAGAAGGGAGCTTTACATTCAACCACTCTTGAAAACCCTAAAGAGGGGGAAAAAGAAGAAAGAGAGAGAAGAAGAAAAGGAAGAAGGAGGAACAAGAAGTGGATCCCGACGCTACTGCCTTCCTAATTTGTCCAGGCTAAGTTCCATTTTCTCTTTATTTCCTTTTTCATTTAAATGTATAAAGTTGAGATGGATTGTATGGAAATAGATTTCGGGTTGTTGATAATGTTCTAACTCTCCTTTGGGATTTACTTTAAGTTAATATTGATTTAGTTATTTTTTTATGTTTATTGGTTTGGGTGTTGTAATTGATTAATGCATTTGTATATTTTGCTAACAAACTGAGGGGATGAGCTAGATTAAAATGATTTGATCGGATTAATGAGAGATAGGTGATCTAATTAACCACTTAATCAATCTAGTTGGTAATTTAATGGAGAGAGATCTCGTACAAGACCCGATTGTTTATTAGAGAGCTTTAGAACTAATTTGAATTATGGGTAATTTGTGAATTGAGAGATTGCAAGTTTCATAATTCGAGGTTTACAATTTAGGGTTTAATGGTTATAACTCGAGAGAGAATAATCAACCCTAAAAATGTCTAGAAGAGACATCCCGTAAACACATAAATGGTTAGATTAGCATTAATTATAGGTAAAATCCCCTCTCTCATAACATGATTAACTCTTTTGATGGATTTCCATTGTAACTTGTGTGACTGCTCAATTTAATTATGTTTTATTGAAATTTTCGCTTTACGATTCTCGTATTTACTTTTCGTGTTCACTTGTGCAGTTTTTATTTCTTTTTATTCTTTTCTTGAGCTTTAACGACTTAGGATTAGACTAGCACCCTCATCGTGGGATCAACCCTTCAATATTACAAAGTACGACCCTTGCACTTGTGGATTATTGAGGGTTTTATAAATTGTAAAACTCGTTTAATAACTATCATGCCCTCAACAAGGTCATAGTGCCAGACAAGTTTCCAATTCCCGTGATAGATGAACTCCATGTGTCTAAAATCATTTCAAAGCTTGATCTACCACCAGATACGGGTTCGAGTTGAAGATCCTCCGAAGACAGCTTTTAGAACCTACAAAGGGCACTACGAGTTCTTAGTCATAGCTTTCGTCCTCTCCAATGCACCGGCCAGATTCCAGTCACTTATGAACCAGGTATTCAAGCCTTACCTCAGAAAATTCGTTTTAATATTCTTTGACAACATCTTGGTGTAAAGGTATAAGCGAGACTTAGAAGCAGTGTTCTCAGTCCTTGGGCAAAATCAATTGTTCTTGAACACCAAGAAGTGCATCTTTGCTTAAGAGAGCATTGAATACCTAGGGCATAGGATTTCAGCCAACGGAGTTGCTGTGGATAAAGAAAAAGGCAGAGCAATGATAGAGAGAGTGGTCGACGCCAACAAACATAAGGGAGTTGAGGGGTTTCCTTGGCTTTATGGGGTATTATAGACGATTTATCATGGGTTATGGGGCCATTGAAGCAACAGTTAAGACTTGTTAACTGGAATGAAAAGGCCGAGGAGGCATTCCAAAAGCTAAAAGCTGCCATGATTACTGTTCCAGTTCTTACACTTCTCAATTTTGACAAACTATTTGTTGTAAAGATCGACGCTTTTGGGTTTGTAATAGGGGCTGTTTTATCACAACATAGCAGACCAATAACTTATTTTATCCAAGCATCATCAAGTAGAAATAGAATGAAACTAATATATGAGAGGGAATTGATGGCGGTAGTACTAGCGGTACTAAAATAGCGACACTATTTGCTCAGCAGGCACTTTACAATCTTAACAGATTAGAAAAGCTTAAAATTCCTAATGGAACAACGGTTAGTGCAACACGATTACCAAAAATGGGTGCAAAGTTGATTGGTATGATTTCAACATTCATTGCAGACGGAGAAAAGTTAATAAGGCTGCTGATGCACTTTCATGCATACCAGCCACTGAACCTCCTATTTTGGTAGCCTTGATACTTTCCACGATGGTTGAAGAGCAGCAGATTAATTTTGAAGTGGCGAAGGATTAGAGGCTTTCACAGATAAAGAGAGAAATTGAAGCTAGTTCAGAAAAATGGTAGCATTATTCACTTCGCTAAGGGAAATTATTATATAAGGGGCATTTGGTGATTACTAATGAATCAACTCTTATTCCTACACTATTGTTTGAATACCATAATAGAGAGATTGGTTGGCATTCAGGATTCTCACGCACATACAAGAGGTTAAATGGAGAATTTTATTGGGAGGAAATGAAAGAAACGGTGAAGAGATATGTGGTAGAATGTGTAGTGTGTTAGCAAAATAAGTACCAAGCGATGTCGCCAGTAGGGTTATTGTAGCCTCTTCCAATTCCTAACTAAATTTGAGAAGACCTATCAATAGATTTCATTGAGGGATTGCCCAAGTCAGAGGGAATTAAAGCAATTTTGGTAGTGGTAGACCGCTTGAGAAAATATGCCCATTTCCTACCATTAAATACCTTTACGTAGCCAAGACTATTGTTGCATTGTTCACTAAAGAAATTATCAGATTGCATAGGTTTCCAAGGTCAATGGTTTAAAACTATGGCAAGATTTTTCTTAGCCATTTTTAGGAGGAGCTCTTTAGGCTCCAAGGAACTCAATTTCACCGAAGTGCAACATACTATTAGGAAACTGATGGTCAAATAGAGGTGATTAATAGATGCATAAAGACTTACTTACGTTGTTTTCCTTGTAAGAATCCAAGCTAATGCAACCAATGGTTGTCTTGGGCTGAGTATTGGTACAATACCACCTATCATGTATCTACTGGAATGAAACCATTTCGTGTTGTGTATGGAAGAGATCCACCTACCTTTATACGCTTTGGGGGTCAAAGCATAAAAATTGATGACTTAGAAAAATATTTGCTGGATCGAGATGCCATTTTGAGAGAGTTGAAGGACCACCTAAACAATGCTTAAGCAAAAATGAAAGAAGCAGCTAATATACATAGGCAGCAACTGCAATTTGAAGTGGGGGTTCAAGGTGTATCTTAGACTTCGGCCTTATTGGATGCACTCTTTATCTAAGAAACTGAATGAGAAGCTCTCTCTAAAATTTTTTGGGCCATTTTATGTACTAGAAAATATGGGATATGTAGCATATAAGTTGGAACTTCCAACAACTGCCTCCATTCACCCGATATTTCACATTTCGCAGATGAAAAAATCTCTAGGAAGTGTACAACAGCCACTGTGTAACATCCCGTTACCCATTATAAGATTTGAATAGTGAACATGAGAAATTACTAAGAAATTAGAATGTGTACTCTTGCTTATAGATGATATGGCATACATATACGTGATAATAACGAGTTTTGCACATTAATATGACTGTACATGCATTCA
>JANITX010000004.1:3937164-3959947 GCA_027564395.1 Erythroxylum ulei | reverse complement strand
GCGGGATATCAAACTATTACCCTTATAATCATAATCAACAACCAACCACTCACTTTTCATTCCATACCCATTAACCTCTTCCCAAACCCATCAACCAAGCACCCCCTTAATTCTTCAATCTTAACATTTATAACTTGAAACATAATATTACGAAGTTTTCAAATTGGTTCATATTATTAGGGTTTTTATTTTTCCTGTGAAGAATTTTTTTTAAAATCAATTGATTATTTAGATGTCATTTTAAAAAGAATTTTTTTAAAGATTGATAACATAAAAATAAAAAATACTTTTAATTTTAACTATATATTTTTTGTAATAAAACTAGTTATACATATAAATATTATATAAAGTATATTAAATAATATATAAAATATAATATATTAATTATTATATAATTTTATCAACTTTCGAAAATCCCATCCAAAAAGTCGCTTAATTTTATGGTTAAAAGTATATTTTAAACTTTATCATATACCAATACGAGACAGTAGGGTCACTTTTTCTACATTTCAACCCAATTATTACGTGACATATAAAAGAGTATGGTAGAAAAAGTGAAAGAGACCAACTAAAAGTTGATCTTCCATTAACATTTAAATTATATTCTTTAAAACTCAGTTACTCCTCAACCAAAAAAGGGTCGGGGGTTGTGTCACCAACCAACATCACCACCATCTTTGCTTTCCGACTAGTCTCTCACACCTCCTATCTTCTTTTTTCTCGAGTCCAAATTTTTTGTTCAATTTTATTTTATTTTATTATATTTCATAAAATCTCAGTTATTTATTTTGCGGGATTCATGTAAGACCTATATAAATAAATAATTGAGATTTATTAGGTACAATCAAATACCATAATATTAGATAGAAGGTTTAAACTCCTTTTCTCCGCTTACCCTCTCCTCCTCGTATTTCAGAGTCCAAACTGGGAAAGTTAAACAGTATCGTTCAGTACAACAATGGCATAGGGATAATATTGATGAGTCTTCTTGACATACTTAGTACAGTTGTCTTTTCGTACGTTTGGGTGCCCTCGTCCATGTAAATGCAATAATGCGATGGGAGGGACGTACTCGTCAAAGTTTGGTACGTACCACTGGAAATCTAACCAAAGAAGAAGCAATTATTCCATTACTGTTACCGCATGCATACGGTAACTTTTTGTTAGAATAATATATTTAAAAGTGGTTAATTTTTTAAAATTTTTATATTTTATAATTTAGTATTTAAATTTATAATTTTTAAATTAAAGGAACACATTTTTAAAATCTTAATAATTCAATTCAAAAAGTTATTTTTATAATTTAGCATATATATGGTTACTCGATTGAAAATTTCTAAATTTTTTAAAAATAAATAACATATATTAACTAATTAAATATTGTTGATACGATGAATCAATATAATTCTTAATTTTTGACTCAAATTAATTAAATACTATTCAATTTAATAATTTATTATATTTATTTGGAAATTATTGATATGAAATTAATTAAATACAATTCAAATTAATAAATTTATTATTTTTATTTAAAATTATTGATATGAATTGGAATTAATACTTGTATTGAATAATTATATTATTAAGATTTGATTTTTTAAGTAAATTATTTATCATATCTATTTCTTGTTATTTTTAATAAAATTTTTTAAATTGAATTTTATTAAAAAATAGAAATTACAATTTTTTAAATAATTTTAACAATTAAATTTTTAAGATTTATTAAATTACAAAAATATTATGTTTTTTATTTTTATTTTGTTTTTAAGGTTATGTTATTAATATTTAATTATTTTATGTGTTGTTCGCATTATATAAATGTAAAAGAAATTTTATTAAAAATTACAAAATTATTGATATTTTTAAAATTTTAAATATAAGAGAATCATGTGTTATTTGTTTTTATTTTTTTATTTTTGGAAAATATTTGACATTTTCTTCTGAGAAAGTATATATTTTAAATAGTTGATAATAATATTTTAGAGCGAAGCAAAACAACATTGAGCTTAGGTATTTATGCTCTGGATCCATTTTTAAGGTTAGGTTCAGAGAAAAAAATATATTATGAGATTTGTTGCCAAGCAATTGTTATGAGCTTTCATTATCACTTGAAAGGGGCAGTGTGACAGACCTAAGAGTGTATTCTAATTTAAGTGTATGAGTAATCTCAATCATTTAGCTCTTTAATTGATAAATTACATCTGAAAAGAGTGTTTAATACAACACCCTTTAATAATTTAATATTTTCTTAATTTTTAAATAAATAATTATCTTTATTTATAATATTATATTGCACTTCAAATTTTTTAAAATCGTATTAAAATTTTAAGCTAATTTTATTGTTTTTAGTATTTAAATTATCAATTTAAATTTAACACACACGTTCAAATCATGAACAAAAAAACTTCTTTGTAAAAAAACAAATGGAAGATTGTGTACATTATAACTTTCCCGATAGGGATGTTAATTTTGGGTCGAGTTGACCGAGTCACAGGCCAAAAGTGGTCAGGTCGGGCTGAGTGTGAGCTGATCCGTGGCTCTACTGTAATTCAAAAAATAATGTAGTTTTTGACTTTTTTAATATATATATATATATATGGTGGACTGAGATGGCACACAGGTCAGGGCGAGTCAGGAACGTTATTCCCAGAGCTCACAAAGCGGCAAATTTTGTATATTGAATACGTTAACTTTTGAGACTGCTCTTTTATGATCATAAAGTCACAAATTCAAGTTACAGAAACAACTTCTTTGTAAAAATAAAAAAGAAGGTTGCATATATCGTAACCCTCCTTGGATCTCCGCAAATCGGGAAGCCTTGTATATTAAGTACATTTACTTTGTTTAAATTATCAATTTAACATATCAAACTTTAAATAAATAATTATCATTATTTATAATATTATATTACACTTTAAATTTTTTAGAATGATAATAAAAAATTAAGCTAATTTTTAGTATTTAAATTATCAATTTATCCTATTTGATATTACAATTACACATTTTAAAATTTTTATAAAGTTTAAATAAATAATTATCTTATCTATAGTAATACATTATATTTTTAAGGTTTTTAAAACGATAATAGTAATGCATTAAATTCTAATGAAATTGATTTTTAATTATTTTCTAATATTTGAATTGTTAATTTAATTTTTTTAAGTCAGTTTAGATTTAATAGACGCTAATGTAATATTAAAAATAATTAATTTAAATATTAATTCACATAAATATTTTATACAGAGTGCGATAAATTTTTACCATTGTAACTATTATTTAGGTATTCTATTTAAATATCGTTTTAATAAAATTAAAAAATAAAAATAAAATTATTTAAACTTTTATAAAATATAAAAAATCTTAAACCTTAAAGTGAGTCGTAATCAGTTTGGCAGCCAAGGGAATAGTAGCAATTGAGTCTTGAGTAAACACTTTCCGGTCACGTTTTGATGCAAATTTGACAAATCGATTTGGTGGACCCCATTGCTTTTGTTAGGTCAAAATCATTATCCACCGACTAGCAAACTCTAGAAGAATGAAGAGTGCTTATTGAGGTGACAAAAAGTTGGTTCGGGTTGGGGTTATCGCCAACTTAATCAGTCGATTGATCTCTACAGGGATGACAATTAGGTCCGAATTTGGAGATTAACAAATCATGCCTAAATTGGTCGGGTGGATCTCAACTAGGCACAAGCTAGACCCATCCAGGTCAGGTTTAGGCTGAAACTTGAAGAGTTATGTTTGGTTGAAAATTTATTAATAAGATATAATGTAATTTAATATTATTTTCTTATTTTAAAAAACAGTTTTTAATAAAATGAGATAAAAATAAAAATTTTATATTACATCTCATTTTATCATGAGCAGTAAAAATAAAAAATTTTCGATTTAGGGCTTTAGGATGAAATGTAAAATGATAAACAACTTTTCGTTATATTATATTATAAGCCTTTCTTCTAAATAACATTTTACTGTGCTACATCATGAATCTTTACATCTCTCCCAAATAATAATTTTTTAATATTATATTTATTTATGTTTTATTCCATTATAAATACTTTCATTTCATTCAATTCAATTATATTATATTCTATTTTATTAAAAACATTATATCCATCTAAATATAGCTTAAGAAAAATATTGTCGTTTTACAAAGAATGACGTTGTTTTCTATTTTTAATTTAAAAAATAAAAAATATAGATGGGCTAAGTCGAGTTGGGGTTTAAGCTACCTTCAGCTTGATTGGGTTTGCGCTTGGATGCCTCGGGGGTGATAAGGCCTCGAACTGACCCAAGTCAAGGTAGAAACTATCGGGTAAGTATAACCCGACCCAATCTATTACCATCCCTAAACTTGAGTTGTATAAAATAAATTTGTTTGAATCAATAAAAATGATATTATTTTAAAATTAACATCTCATAATTGAATTTGATTTAAAATTTAAATTAATCAAACTTAATTTATTAACTTTAAACTGATTAAATTAAGTAGACATAATTTTTATGCCTCTTGCCATCCTTAAATGTAAGGTATAATGTTCTTATTTTTATTTTTTTATAAGTTTGATTAATTTTCATAATTATAATCAAATTGCTCATTGGATTAAAAAAACATATTTTCATTGTTTCTGTAATGTATAATATAAAATTAATTTTTTGTTAAATTATATTATTTATATTGAGTTAATATTCATTAAAATAATTTGATAAAAGTCATTTTTTATATTTTTTATATCATGAGACATTTAAAGATAATTAATTAATTCGAAAATTTACGCTATTCTAGTTATAATTATAACGTTAATTTTCAACAATAATATAACAAGTTAAACACTAATTTAAGGAATAAAAGTTAAAATTTAATCAATTATTTTAAGAAAGAGAGCTCTTAATTAAGATTAGAAATGAGTCAAATTACGTCACTCAACACCCCCCTATTTTAAGAGGCTTGAATCATTTTTAAAATGTTGTTATTTTAAAAAATTAAAATCAAATAACAATGGTTTTAAGAACGAAAATATAGTAGAAGTCTCGGTTAATGTAGGGTTTGGAGAGGTTTATAATTAACCAATCTTACTCTTAATTAATAGAGAGATTGTCTCTGATATACCACATAAATAACAACATCATCAATAATAATAATAATAATAAAAAAGATACATAAAAATTACGTGCAAATAAAATAAAAAACATATTTTGAGACTTAAATTTAGTTAGGAACCAAAACTCGATATTAATAATTAGAAAACTCAACTGATTTAGCCGGTTCATTTGAAAATATTTTGAACCTTTCAATTTTTTAATTTAATTTTTAACTTTTTGGTTCAATTTATTTTAATAACTTTTATTATCAAAACTAGTCAGTTTATTATTTAATTTGTCAATTATCGTAAAGTAGTAATTTCTCTTAAATCAAAATAAATAAATTAATTTATATTTAATAATATTTTTTCAATTAAATTTTAAATTTTTTAATAGATAGATAATTTCTTTTAACCATATTTTAAATTCTTTAATTTTATTTACTCTAGTCGGGTTTATAATATTCTATTATTAATTAAATCTTTTGTCTTATCGATTTAACTTTATCTTAAATTTCTTATCTTACTAATTTAATATCCAGTCCAAATATGTCAATATTGATTGACATATTAATTTCGGGTTAAGTCGGAAAAGATCGGTTGTCCTAACTCTAGTAATTTGGAAGGATTTAAGTAGTTTTTTTTAATGTATATAATCTGCACATATACTTGTTTAACAACCTCTTCAGTTTATCAACAAACAGGATAAACTTTCCTGCACTTGTAAAAGATAAGATCAAAATTTCAGAATTAACACAAAATCAAAATGAAGAAACTCACGTGAAAAACACTCCTTTTGCAAATCATCACTTAAAACTGCAAAATTTGACAGTTTCTCATTAATCAGTTAGCGACATTATTTAAATTTTCTTTTCCCAAATTTGTCACAAAATCATGTTTGTGAAGAAATACAAAAAAAACCTAATTTCAATTTCCAAGATTCTGTTTAAATAAAATAATAATAAATAAATCCCCATGCAGCCTTATATTACGTTGACCCGATCCTTTATTAAATAAATAAGGGTTGACTATTATATTAAAATATTAAAATAATTATAAATAATTAGCACTTTTTCGAAAAGCGGGAATTAAATATTCGTAGGAATTTAAATATATAGGAATTTACGCGGGGGGTTGCGGGTGAGGGGCGTTTAGGTGCGGGTAGGGGTGAGGTTATCATTTGTCAGGTTCAGATATTTTTTGAAGAGATTGATGAGTACCACAGAGTCAGAGTTAGTGGCAACAGAGAAAAGTCACATGCAAAACAAAGGTTTACGCTTTTTGAGGGTCACGCGTTGTCTCTGCACGCGCTTTCAAAATAAAAAATTAGAAATTAAGATAGTTATTTATAAATATATTGAAAAGGCCATGTGACTAATTATTATAAGATAAGAGTTAATATGAGTAACGATTTTATCTAAATAACTAGAAAACATAATTTTGTAAGATATTTTCAGTATTATCCACTTTTATTTATTTATTTATTTATTATTATTATTATTTATTTTGTGTGCTTTTGGAGTTCCCTCTCTTTATCTATATCTTCTTTTTTCTGATATATAAAGTTTGGTGGTGTGAGAGAAAGAGAAAAATCTTTAATGCTATAGCTGGATAATGATGAAAAAGGAATGGGAAAAGGAGAGGCTTTAGTTTTAGTGTATGGATTCTTGGGCATGTGTGCGTTTGTGTGCGTCTAGATTGAGGAGTTTTTGTGTGTTGATGAGCTTTTTGTGAGTAATGAGTTCACACTTTTTGAGCTCTGTTGTTCTACCAGCTTTCTGTACACTTCCCAGTTGCCATCTTTAATTCTCGGTCAAAATGTTTGACCTTTAAGTTGCTGTCATTAGCTGGTTTGGGAGGGGGAGAGAGAGAGAGAGAGAGAGAGAGAGAGGGGAGGGTGTGTCAGCAGCAGCAAAGTGTTGGATTTTTAACTCTGTTCTTCGCTGTGAGTTGAGTGATTTCTCTGTTTCTGTTCTTTGCTGTGAGTTGAACGATTTCTCTGTTTCTGGCTTCCAAGCTTCGAGCTTTTTGCAGAGAGGTGGAGTGAAGTGGGGGGGTTGGCATTTAGGAAATTTGGTTTTGAGAAACCGAGAATTGGGTTTAGAGTGCCTCTTTCAGTTGGCAACACTTGAGGGTTTTTTTTTTTTTTTTTTGGTTTTGTTGTTGGGTTTTGAAGGGTTTGGATTGTTGGCTTGTGAAGATGCTTGCTGTTTAAGGTCTCTGGAGTGATGGGTTGGTGAGATTGTGGACCTGTTTTTGAGTACTTTATCTTCAAAACGAAGCCTTTTTTGTTGTTTCTTGCGGTTTCGTTTGGTAAGCTGTAAAAATAGCTTGCATTTTTGTCTTTTGTTTGAGTTTGAGTTTGATTTTCATTTCCTTTTTTTTATTCCTTTCTTCCTCGACCTTGTCTTGGTTGCTCAACATTCTCGGGATTCGGTTATTATCTGTTTGTTTCATTTTGTCTGCGTTTTCTCTATTTTTCGCATCTAGTTTCGTATTTCACTAGTTCTTCTCCGGCGAAACCTCCAAGTTTTCTGAAGATTTTCAGTTGTGTTTTAAGCTACTTCACCTGTAATCCATCTGTTCTTGTAAGGAATCACCTTTTCACGCTCACCTTGGGTTGAATTGAAGAACAGTAGGTCTTCGAGAGTCAACTTACTCATTAGGGTTTTACATACCCCTTCTTATCTTCAGGATCTGTGTTATATATATATCCACAAAAGCTAAGATTTTGGGGTGCGGTAGATTTTGTCTGAATTTCCAAATCTTGTTAAAAAATAAAAGATTCCAACTTTAGTAAATGCATGGATCCACGAGATGCTATGGCGATATCTGGTTCTGCTTCGTTCTATATGCAGCAGAGAGGCATGGCTGGGTCTGGTTCAGGGACACAGGCCGGCATAAATGTCTCGTCGAGCATGAACCTTTTGTCTAATGCAACTTTACCTTTCCAACCGAACATTGGATCAACCGCAATTGGACAGACAGTATCAATGGAGCCTTCAACAGCAATGTCGTCTCACGGTGTTAACGTTGGTGCAACATCGGCCGTTCTACCATCCGGTGAGCCTGTCAAGAGGAAACGCGGGAGGCCTCGAAAATATGGACCAGATGGGAGTGTTTCATTGGCATTGTCACCTTCATTGTCTACTCATCCTGGTACAATCACACCGACCCAGAAGCGTGGCCGAGGCCGGCCTCCGGGGAGTGGGAGGAAACAACAACTAGGTTCTCTTGGTAAGAAATCTGGTAAAGTTGTGTTCTTTGTCACGTTTTAGGTGGGATTGTAATGTACCTCGTAGATTGTAGCCTAAAAGATTAAACCTTGTATAGCTTTGATGAATCAAGAAACCTTGGCAATACACACATTTTCAGTTAGATTTGGATATTTTGTAGTACGTAATCTTTACGTATTATAAGCTGAAAATGCCATGATTAGGAAACTCCTGAATCCATTCCAACCAAAGACATCCCAAGGTATATATACAAGATGTGTTATTTGGAACATGAAGGACGTCCATATTGGGAAATTGTTAAGATTTGGTGTGTTTTACATAGATTACAGTATCGTCAAACTATAATATATCAACAACTTGGACTAATCCTTTTCAGGCCATTAAATCTTCTTTTGGGCATATGATTTTGAGTTCTTCTTAGGCTAGATTTGATTATTACAAATAGCTTTCATGGCATTAAACCCTTCTAGGGAGATTTTTTGGACTGATTTGGGCCTACAAATGATTATTTAAGTTCAATGAGGAGATAAAATTATATACTTTACCATTTCATATTTTCTTACTGAAGCTCCAATTCCCTTGGACATCTATTTCGTACACCAATGCTTGGAATAAAGGACCTCTGTGTTTTAGGAACTACAGTTGTATCTATTATACTTCTATTGACTAACTGATACTTGCCGATTTCTGAATTTGAACTGTTCGGTATTCGAGTGATAAAATTTTAACGGTCTTGCTAGGTGAATGGCTCTCTGGTTCAGCTGGAATTGGTTTTACCCCTCACATCATCACCATTGCTGTTGGAGAAGTATGCTGTGTTTTCTTCTTATGTGTTAGTTTTATGGATTTGTAATTCTGCTATATTGGACAGAAGTAGGATTGCTGCTAATTTATTTATTCCGATGTATCTATCTTGTAGATTTGTCCAGTATGATGATACATCACATATGGGTGCTAATTGAAAAGATTTAGAAAGAACAAATGCTAGTATATTAGGATGAACAAATGCATCTTAACATGCTTTTGTACACTTTAGTATAGTATTAAGGATCGGTAACTTCTCCTGTAGGATATCGCGACCAAAATAATGTCATTCTCACAGCAGGGGCCAAGGGCTATATGCATCCTGTCAGCAAACGGCGCAGTCTCTACTGTTACTCTTCGGCAGCCATCGACATCGGGAGGCACTGTCACATATGAGGTTTGCCAACTTGTTTCATTCTCATGTACTTCTACTACCTGGGTTAGGCTTCAAAAGAGTCCACTTTGCTATTTGATTAGGGAATTCCTTGTATGCCAGGGGACTTGAGGAAGTTCTCTAATCTTCGTCCTTATCTTTTAAAGATATCTATGCCATGAATGCTTGACAATTTTCTCTGTTTGTTTCTCTCCCATTTGCCCTTTTGGACCCACTCTAGGTTGAAATCGTGCATACTTTGTATTGCTCCCTATATTCGTAAAACAGGGAGGCATGCAGGCCCCTTCAGAATACAATGTATATTTGCTTTTTCTGAAGTCAACCACCTTCTTAAATAGTTAACCAACAATCTCACATAGGGATGGCAATGGGCCAGCTTCTGGCAAGTTTTTTAAAATAATTTTTTAAAATTAAAAATATAAAATAATTTATTTTTTTAATTAAATCAGGTCTAGGTTGTCCAAACGTAAGCTTACTCGAGGCCCAACTCTTCTAAGTAAAACGATGTTATTTTGCTTAGAATAATTGGACCTCGAATTTGTCTAGCCTTAGGCTTGGCCCTGACTCATGGGTCGGTCTATTGAAAATAACTAAATTTAGGCCCATGGGTTAAAAATTGCCATTCCTAATCTCACAACTCCCACCAAGATTTTTGGATTTTCTTTACTTTGATGGGTTAAGCTTCTTTTCTTTATGTTCTATTATCTGTTACTTCACTGTTCGGTGATGAAGTCAGGGAAAAAGTTAGGGACTATTTGGTGTTTTGCAGGGGCGCTTCGAGATTTTATGTTTGTCAGGCTCTTATTTGCTTACTGGAAGTGGCAGCTCCCGCAATCGAACTGGAGGGTTGAGTGTCTCCCTTGCAAGTCCTGACGGTCGTGTTATTGGTGGGGGAGTTGGTGGAGTGCTTATTGCAGCAAGCCCTGTGCAGGTAATCCTCAGTAAGACTTGCATTGTTAATACTTAATTGCAAACCTTAAAGATGGGACTATCAAATGCAAGCTGCTAATATACGATTATTCTTCTCAATAATTGATGCATCTTCTTGTGCCATGATAGAGTTCAGATGAATGTAACAGCTTTAACGATGTATACATTATCTGTTGATGTCTGAATCTTAGGTAATAGTTGGAAGTTTCCTATGGGGTGGCTCAAAACCAAAGAGCAAGAGAGGGGAAGGATCAGAAGGTCCGCGAGATCCTGACCGTCCAGCAGTCGAAAACTCAGTAACTCAAAGCAGTGTTCCACCAACCCAGAATCTCACTCCAACATCATCAGTTGGTGTGTGGCCGGGTTCGCAATCGGTCGACATGCGTAATGCTCATGTCGACATCGACTTAATGCGTGGTTGATGATTGATTTCCCTTATTCGGTCTTATGTACAAGCAGTGTACATATCAATTTTCTTGTTTCAGCACCTTTTGAATCTAATCTCTGGATTCTCATTGACAAAAGACCAGCAACATCTTGTAGCTTCGTCAACCTTTTAGTTGAAAATTTTCTAGTGCTGTTTATTCAATCGGACATGTTTTTCTTTTCTGAAATAATCCATTATCGAACCAAAATAGATAGATGACATTTTGTTGAAGGTTTTGGTGACTTCAAAGCGGATAGTTTTCTAATGACTTGTGTCTTCAGTTCTTACCATGTTGCTGCCGACCATAAATCTCTTTGACTTTGGTGTATGACGGTTATGTCTCAACCGTAATTATCGGTTCTTGTCTGCTTGTCTTCTTTACGGGCTAAAGGGTGTATATGATTTGAAGGGTTACAACTTACAAGTTTTGAGGTTACTTGTCACGCAAGGTTTTCTTTTATTTCGTGGATCAAACACATAAGGAAGTTCAACGTAATCTTCACGGACGTGTAGTGCATGAATAGGAGTCAGAATTTGATATTAAGAGAACCAAATGATTGACTATTTTGAACGCTAAACTTTTTTTTTTTAATATAGGCAAAAAGAATCATTTAAATTTTAAATTGTTTATCAAAAATTATAAACTCTTAATGTTTATAGTGTTTAAATTTAAATTTAACGTTTTCAAAATGTTTAAAATGGATTCTTAATGAATTATTTTGAAAATATGTTTTAATAAATAGAAAATTTAACAAAGTATTTATTTTAATCAACTGTAATGTTTTTTACTTAATATTTTAATATTATAAAAGCACTACATTAGTGGCATTTAATTAACGGAACTTTAATTATATTAAATTTCTCATCTCTTAAAACGCTAAAATTAAATTTAGATTTTTTTAAAGAATAATGGTCAAATTAGGTTATAATTAAAAAATTGACCTTGTTTATATATAATAAGTTTGGAGTAGGGTCAACAAAAGGGGCCAAATTAATTAAGTCAAAATTAATAAATCAAGTTTAAATTGATCAAATTTTCGACTGAATTTAAATTAATAGGAATTTTTTTAAATAACGTCATTTTATACAATTTGAGTTTGAGGTAGACTTGAATATTATCACGAAAGATTGGATCATATCGAATTAGTAATAAATTGAATCTAATTTGATTGAGGTTTTAAAATCTAATATAGTCTTAAATGAGGTTTTTAAATTAATTATCCTATTTTTTAAGTATTAACTAAAAGTACCAATTATGTCAATTTGAAAGTTAAAGTTTTGCTATGATAATAATAAATTTCTTTTTTCCCACCATTTTTATCAATTACGCTTCGAGCTTAAGTGAACTTGATTAGAATCGTGAGGAATCATTATCTAATAACAATGTTTAACCATTCAAGTTTATTACAAGACTAAGGTTTATAATATGCTAATCTCATATAACTCGATAACTTGTTCATCTCTATTGTTAGAAATTATTTTAAATTTAACTATAAAAACTTACTCTTAAATCCATTTAAATCTTCACAGTAGAAATTAACACCTTCTTCTATTACATCAACTAAAATAATGTCATCAATAAATAACATACATTAAGGCATATCTTTTTAGATGTTCTTGATAAGCTCATTTATAACTACTGCAACCAAAAATAGGCTTAACGAGAATCTTTGGTGTAGCCTGATATCAATAGAAAAGTTTTTTTATCTCCTCCTATCATCCTTACTTTAATCTTACCACTTTCATATATTTCTCTAATAACCTGTATATTCAAAAGAAACTTTCTTAGCGTTTAGACACCTCCACGTGACATTCTTAAGTACCTTAGTATAAGTCTTCTTTAAATAAAAGCAAACCATTTGCATGTCCCTCTATCTATCCCTATAATATTTTATTAATTATTTAAGGAGGTGCATGGCTTCTGTCATGGGTCTTCCTGACATAAAACCTAATTGGTTTTGTTATATTAGTGTATCCTTTCTCATTCTCTTCTCAATCACCCTCTTTTATAACTTCATAATGTGACCAAGTAGTTTAGTGCTTATATAGTTATTAACGACTTTGAATGTCTCTTTTGCTTTTGTAGAGAGGGATTAGTGTGCTAAGTCTCCTTTCATCTGACATTTTGGTCGACTTGAGGATCATATTAAAAAACTTGGCTAACCAAATAAGACCTTCTTCTCTTAAGTTCTTCTACTCCTCTATGAGTATCTTATAGGGTCATACTACACTTACACTCTTTATATTCTTCAAAGATCCTCTAATTTCTTCTCTTATGATATGCTAGTAAAAAGTAAAGTTATAGTAATACTTAGAAGTGCTAAGATCACCCAAAGAAATATTATTATCTTTTTCATCATTAAAAGGCCTATAAAAGTAATTTTGTAATATCCTCTTGATGTCATTTTTATCTACAAGCACTCATCCTACTTAATGTTTTATATAACAAACTTTATTCAAGTCCCTCACGTTTTGTTTCTTAGCTTTTTCCAAGTTAAAAATATCATTTTCTCTATCCTTAGTTTGCAATCATTGATATAAGTTCTCGTATGCTCTACTTTTAACATCTGAGACTATAATTTTCGCCTCTTTCTTTTGTCAACTTGTAACTCACTATACTGGCTACCTTTTCTTCATCCATATAACTATCTAATTGAGCTTTATAGGCAACCTTCTTGATCTTACCTTGTTTCGGCCGATTTCATTTCACTATTAAGACTCCTCCTTACTATTACCCTTAGGTCTTTTGGAAATTCCAAGATCTCCAAAGTTGCATTTGAAGATCTCTTTAGCTGCATTCCTCAAAAGAGATGCTACTCCTTCCCACATCTAGTTAATATCTCATTCTAATTTCTATGCTTCTTCATACATTACTTTATTTTTAAATTGTCTCATAGTGTCCCCTTTTAAATTCTACCATCTAATTCTAGTATACTTCCGAAAACTTTTCTTCATCCTATAACCCTTAATTATAAGATCTATAACTAGTTATATATGCTAAGTAGACAAGTATGTGTTAAGTATCACCTTGCAATCCTTATAACTCGGTTGATTGCTTCGCCTCACGAGGAAGTAGTCGATATAAGTCTTCATAGATCTATATTACTAGAAGTTACCAGACACTCTTTTTTTTTTTTCCTGTTAAGAATGAGTTGACTATCACCAAATCAAATGCTACATAAAAATCTAACAAAGTAGTTCCACTGTTATTCCTATTTTCATACCCAAAACCTACATAGGCACAAGAATACTTATTTGAGGTTGTCTCTATATAGTCATTAAAGTCTTCACCTAAAACAAGTTTCTCTTTAAGGGAGATTTGTTGAATCATCTCATCTAGTTTTTCCTAGAATTGATGCTTAAGTTGTTCTTCTAACTCTGCTTGGGGTACATAAACAAAAACTATATTGAAAACAAAAATTTTCATTATAATCTTTAAAGAAATATTATCATTGGTTCTCTTTACCTTCACATCATAGTGTATGAGTTCCTTCACAACTAAGATATCTATACCGTTCTTTTGCCTTAAAGATACTAACAATTATGCTTATATAATGTAATCAGAATTTCTAAAATGCTAAGCTAAGGAAAAGTTATAAATCAAAATCTTTAGAAAATTCATAAAAAATAATCGTATTAAAATTATATCTTTCAAATTTGTCCAAAATGTTAGGACTTTTGTACTTTAAAAATTGAAAATCTTAGAATTTTGCTAGTCTAATAATTTGTTCAATTAGTAGGACACCAATTAACAAAAGGTCATGCCACCAAGTACTATTAGATGGTAGAAGTTCGGCTAGTCAATATAATCTCTAGGTAGGTACTTCTTAAAAATTGTGTAAATTTCTTATTTTATAAGCTCTTTAATCATGCTCTATAAAAAATTATGCTCAAAATTACATAATTAATTCAGTAACAACATACTAATTTCCTCTTTTTTAAACGTTGTTATCACAATTAATTAATCACATATCTTTTAAGCGTTCAGTATCAATCTCCAAAGAATTAAAATGTTAAATTTATGCATGTTAATGGGTTGGGCCAAATGCATCCAGGACCGACCCGTGGACTTGCCTGGCGACATTATTTTTCATATCGGGCCAAAATCGGATCAGGCTAAAATTGACATCCCTAGTTAAATTCTCAAATTATAAACATTACAATCTCAAAATCTTATGATCTCCCATTTTCTTTCCTTCTATTAACACTGTCACTTTTGACGATATATAGAAAATCTTGAAAATCTTGATTTATGACAAATATTAAATATAATATAACTTGAATTTATTATGCTAAATATCACAACTTATTAAAATGTGTGTTTATATATCCGAATTAGTGTTAAAACTTGACTACATTAAATTATTATTCTTAAAAAAATCAATATTTGAAAATTTTACAAATGTTAACAATAATCTCATGCACTATCAGTAAAATTTTAAAAATAATTTATTAAGCAAAATATTTTTATAATTTGTAGAAGGTAAAATCAATATTTTAAAACCGGAACCGATTTGGTCGGTTTAACAGTAAAAATCTTGAATTGGCTAACTTTTCAGTTCAATTTTTAAATTTTCAGTTAAAATCGATCAGTTTATTAATTAATTGGCAATTTTCATAAACTAATCATTTTTTATGAACAAAAGAAACTAATTAATTTTTACTCAACATTGTCTTTTTTAATTAAACATTAATTTTTTATAAGGACAATCTTTTTCAATTATTTTCAAATTATTCAATTTTATTCTTTCTTTAACTAGTTTTATGATGATCTAATACCGGTTGATCCTTTTAAATATTTAACTTCTTATTTTATCGCTTTAACTTTTGGTCATGTTTTAAAAATATTGGGTAAAATTTTAAAATAAAAATCAAAGAAAACAAGTTTAATCGTCAATAAATTTTGTAGGGCACCTAAAAATATTTAATAAAATTTTAAAATATTAAGATATTTAAACCATTTTGCAAAGACTTCTAACTTCTTCCTTTTTAACTTCATGCACCATTATTTTTGTCTCTTTTACTTTCTCTCTTGAAGATTAAAAAAAAAGGGTACTCCATTACATCATATCTAAGGATAAGCCCACACAACGTACGTATATTATTTCAATTAACCGATTAAAACTCATTGTAAGGACAAAACTATGGCTCAAAGATGATGAACAATTTATCAGTAAATATACACGTTGAGGCACACACGACTCCATTTTTGTCCACACTTACCACCTTAATATATGGACAATTTGATTGTTTTGAAGAAGAACACAAGACCATAAAACTGTCCTAACATCATTCTCTACTTGCTTGCTTCTTCTGCAACTGTGTGATATGAGTAGCTCAAATCGTCTCTATAAAAGGGATTGCACCATTTCAGGTTTCTTCACGAACCAAACGTTTCTTGAATATTAAACAACAATACAAGAAGAACAGGAAGATGAAGAATCTTCTCTTGCTATCTTCTTCCTCATCTTCTTCGTTGTTCAAAGTTTTTCTTTTGTTGAGTCTGCAACTTGCAACTCTAGTGGTAAGATAAGGGGCAAAAAACCACCTCCCGGACAGTGTAACCGAGAGAATGACTCCGATTGCTGTGTTCGAAACAAGCTCTACCCCATTTACAAATGTTCACCTCCAGTCTCCGGACACACCAAGGCAACTCTCACACTCAACAGCTTTCAGAAGGGAGGAGACGGGGGTGGTCCGTCGGAATGCGATAACCAATACCATCCAGACCATGAACCGGTGGTGGCACTTTCGACAGGGTGGTTCGATAACAGGAGTAGGTGTTTGAAGTATATTAAAATCCATGGAAATGGGAAGAGCGTGAAGGCTAAAGTGGTGGATGAGTGTGACTCTACAATGGGTTGTGACTCTGATCATGACTATCAGCCTCCATGCAACAACAACATCGTCGATGCGTCTAAAGCAGTTTGGGAGGCACTTGGGGTTCCTTCAGATAAGCGAGGTGGACTGGAGATTTTCTGGTCTGATGCTTAATATCATATCATTATGTCTTGTGTTCTTCTAATGGATATTGATTAGTATGTACGAGTCTTCTTTATGTTTGTTTGTTGTACAATCTTCAATTCACAGTTATGTAGTTTAATGTTATACTACTGGGAATTTCTATATGTATTCGACCTCTTTTTTTGGTAATAAAACAAGATTATAAAACGGTCCTAACGTCATTCTCTAATTGCTTGCTTCTTCTGAAACTGTAAATGTGACATGTGGTGTGAGTAAGGTTAAATCAAACCAAACACTTTTTTTTATTATTAAACACTTAATAAAAATTATTTCTTTAAAAAAATTATCAAGATTAATGATAGGTCATTGATTACGTGTGCTCAAGCAGTTTTTTTGAGAAATTAAAAAATATATTAATGAATTAAGGGCTAGCATAAAAAGAGGTCTGTTACAAAGACCCCTTAATACCCTTATACAACTATATTAATACTAAAATTACAAGATAAAGACCAAGCCAAAGCTATATCGTTAATACAAAAATGACAACGCATAAGGAGGAAGCCTTGAGTATTGTTGTCCAACTAGGGAATAACTGATTTCTACTTTCTGAACTCTTTCAGAAGGTTCTCGATTCGGATGGGAGCGACATGTAACTCAGCTGGCAAGGGTGGCGATGTGGGTGTTCCTCTCTTCTTCTCCTTCCTTATTCACATTCAATGGATCTCTACTCAGGTAAACCTCTTCTTAAGGATCGCTATGTTTCTTAGCGATTTAGGGCATGAATAATCTTATTCCTTAAATCTCCAAACATGGCTAATCAAAGTGGTAAGCAATTTGCTACGAGGATTCTCTTTCAGGTAGGCATCTCAACTAGATTTGCTCTTTTCTGCTAGTTTGTGCTCATTGTGTCCCTTCATTTTGACATAAGGGTATCTATGACGAAAGCTGAGAAGGGGAAGGGGGTACTGCTCGGCTTTCGACAGGTAAGTCCTGATCTCCTCGACCTTGTAAAGGCATGATTGTAATTGTATTCTTGAATGAATGACTGCAGTCTTGATTTTTGAACTGTAGTTTAGGTTGAACTCTAGTTATGCTTTTACTGAGTAATAAGGAGCAGGGAGTAGATTCTCCATATGAGAGCTATTCCTCTACTACAGTGAGAGTTCAACTGATTTATAATCAGTTGTTCTCTTATGCTAGCTATAATAAGCTTTATAACAGAGAGTAGGGTAGTAGACTTCTATTCAAACCTTCTATAGTTCCTTTCTTTCCAGATTGCTTGAGTGCAAGTAGCAGCTGTGATTAGAATAGTTGCTCTATCAAATTTAGAAACCTATAGATGGGGTAACTCTTGTAGTATATCATAGAGTTTGTTCAAAATTGGATCAACAGCACTGAATCTTGAGATTTTTGCCCAAATTTCTTTAGAGAAATTGCACTCAAAGAACAAATGGTCCCTTGTTTCTTCCTTTAGATTACATAGAAGACACATCTTTGAAGAGGGCAGGAATTGCAACCTGTCCATTGTGCTGAGTTTGATCAACATTACTAACCAGAGAAGAAAGCTGGTTTTAGGTCTAAGAACCTTATTCCATAACACAGAGTACCATCCCACTCTATTAGTTATCCCATCCTTCAATTTTTTAGCTTCCTTTAACGTTATTTCTGAAGCTGGAATCCCTTTCCATAGATAAGTATCCCTTTCTCCAAGACTTATGAACTGTGGAATGGACAGAAGTCTAGTTTCTTCAATTGATAGTGACCATCTTCCATTTGTGATTATTTCTTTGAGCTTAGTAGTATTCATAGGAAAACTTACTAGTAGGGTTTCTTGCTAGCTGATTTTGAAATAATGCTCCTTGCCCAGTCTAATTATCATGCCATAGGAAAAATTTTTCTCCAGTCCCTATTTGATAAGAAATGCTCTGTTGTACTTCATTCTTCATTTTCAGAATTTGGTTAAAGAACCAAGTGTAACTGTCCTTGAGTCTTAGAGCCCAAAAACTCCCATCTTTTAATATGTAAATGTGAATCCATTTGATCCACATTAACTGCTTATAACTAAGGATTCTCCAGATTCTCTTATTCATAAGTAATATGTTCTTCATAGTTATTGATTCCATACCTAACCTCCCTCTTCTTTTGGTTGACAGATACTCTTCTGGTTGACCTTTCCCTTTCTCTCCATTCTTATTTCCCCATAGGAACTGCTTCATCATTCTTTCTATGGTTTTGGTAAGCCTTTTGGAAAGAAAAAGATAGGAGCACCAATAAGTTTGCATTGATGAAATAACTGACTTTAAGAGTTGAAGTTTCCCTTCATAGGATAGTGCTTTATTAGTCCACGAACCTAATCTTTTATGAATTTTTTCAATTAGAAGAATACATTCAAAAAACCTTAGTCTTCTAGATGAGATAGGAATTCCCAAATAAAGGAGAGGAGGCTCCTTTAATTCCATTCTGGTTGCTATAGTCAAAGCAAATGCTACATAAAAATCTAACAAAGTAGTTCCACTGTTATTCCTATTTTCATACCCAAAACCTACATAGGCACAAGAATACTTATTTGAGGTTGTCTCTATATAGTCATTAAAGTCTTCACCTAAAACAAGTTTCTCTTTAAGGGAGATTTGTTGAATCATCTCATCTAGTTTTTCCTAGAATTGATGCTTAAGTTGTTCTTCTAACTCTGCTTGGGGTACATAAACAAAAACTATATTGAAAACAAAAATTTTCATTATAATCTTTAAAGAAATATTATCATTGGTTCTCTTTACCTTCACATCATAGTGTATGAGTTCCTTCACAACTAAGATATCTATACCGTTCTTTTGCCTTAAAGATACTAACAATTATGCTTATATAATGTAATCAGAATTTCTAAAATGCTAAGCTAAGGAAAAGTTATAAATCAAAATCTTTAGAAAATTCATAAAAAATAATCGTATTAAAATTATATCTTTCAAATTTGTCCAAAATGTTAGGACTTTTGTACTTTAAAAATTGAAAATCTTAGAATTTTGCTAGTCTAATAATTTGTTCAATTAGTAGGACACCAATTAACAAAAGGTCATGCCACCAAGTACTATTAGATGGTAGAAGTTCGGCTAGTCAATATAATCTCTAGGTAGGTACTTCTTAAAAATTGTGTAAATTTCTTATTTTATAAGCTCTTTAATCATGCTCTATAAAAAATTATGCTCAAAATTACATAATTAATTCAGTAACAACATACTAATTTCCTCTTTTTTAAACGTTGTTATCACAATTAATTAATCACATATCTTTTAAGCGTTCAGTATCAATCTCCAAAGAATTAAAATGTTAAATTTATGCATGTTAATGGGTTGGGCCAAATGCATCCAGGGCCGACCCGTGGACTTGCCTGGCGACATTATTTTTCATATCGGGCCAAAATCGGATCAGGCTAAAATTGACATCTCTAGTTAAATTCACAAATTATAAACATTACAATCTCAAAATCTTATGGTCTCCCATTTTCTTTCCTTCTATTAACACAGTCACTTTTGACGATATATAGAAAATCTTGAAAATCTTGATTTATGAAAAATATTAAATATAATATAACTTGCATTTATAATGCTAAATATTCCTTTAAATATTCCTATCTCATCCAGTTGTAAATATTCCTTTAGAGTTTCCTTTTCAGTCGTGGCTAGTGAGTCATCTGTGGGATTATCTGCCAATGAGGTCTGAATAGTTGATAATTTATCTTTAGCCTTATCAATTACCTTCGAAAGGTTTTGTCCTCTTTTTGAATTGAGGGATTTCAGTTCTTGTTTGATAGCCTTAAGCTTTTGGAGGCAAATATACTGTTTTGTCCCAAAGCAATCATACTTCATCCCCTTCAATATTGCCTCATGAAAACCCTCTATAGTTGTCAAGAAGTTGTTAAATCTGAATGGATGAAGGATTTTGACCGAGTTGAATAAGTTGTCAATCCTTAAAGGAGTATGGTCAGAAATACCAACGTCTAGGAATTTTGCTGAACTTCCTGGAAAGGAATTTAGCCAATCCACATTTACCAAAGCCACATCCAATGTTTTCCTAATGTGCCGAGTTGAACTTTGTTTGTTTGACCAAGTGAATTTATGGCCTTCAGATTTCAGATCAATGAGTTCCACCTCCTGTATACAATCATACATATCTGAAGAATAATTGTGTAAGTTACAATTACCTTTTGCTTCAGATATGTATAATGTTGTGTTAAAGTCACCATACACTAACCAAGAGCATTTGTCGAGGCCTTTATTCTTCTTATAGAGTTCTAGAGTTTAGCCCTTTGAAATCCAAGGTCAAAGCCATATGCAAAAGTTGTCAAAACACTAGAGTTTTCCATCTTGAAGTAAATCTTAGTGTGAATAAACTACTTATTTGTTTCGAGAACATTCACCTCTAATGAATCACCATTATAAGCAATAATAATCATACCATAGGCATGGCTATGGTGGTTTGTTAAAAATTGCCATTTCCTACCGAAAAAACATAGCTTGTTCAGATTTGTTTCCCTAATTTTAGTTTCCAAAAGACAAAAAACCTGAGGCTTCTTCTTCAGGACAAAATCGCTCATCGCATTAAGCTTGGAAGGTTATTTATTCCACGTACATTCCATACTATCATAGTCATAAGAGATTGCTCTTACCATTAGAGCCTTTCCTACTGCTCCTATTGCTTTTCCTAGAAGTCACTTGTTCAAACTGCTCCTCTTAAGGTCCACCATTCGGTAGTGCAACCTTTTGAAATCCTAGTTCATTCTGTTGGGGATTAGAGACTCCTTCATCTTGAATAGTAACACCAGTTTCCAGCCCATTCCTTTCCTTGTCCATTTGAGAATTTTTATGATCAGCCAATGAAATCAGATCTAATTCTACCTTTCTATCTGGAGTTAGACTATTTTCTTAAATGCTTCCCCCAATTTTAAGAGGATCTTTTTCCAACTGAATAGGTTTAGTATTTTCAGCAACTTGTTCATTATTTTCTCCCTCTTTCTTTTCTTTTGAATCACACTTTTCAATTCCCATCACTTCTTAATAGTCTCTTCTAGCGAAGATTTTTTCAGTAGGTTTCCATTCTTTACCTTGAGCTTTCAGCGATGATTTCCATTGTTACGTAACCAAAACTCTGTCCTCTTTAAGTAAGTGCTCATTTTCCAACCTTAAGATAGGAATGAAATCCTTCATTTCTTTTGAGATATCCATGCTCACACACAATCTGGCAAAACTAACCTTTTTCTTCAAAGCAGTGTTCTCATTCATACATATAGGTTTCCCCAGATAACTAGCTAGCATGCTCACTCCTTTGGTAGTCCAATATTCTAGAGGAATATTGTGAATGTTCACCCATAAGCAAATGTTTTTCATTATAATTTTTTCTAGTTCCATTCCCAGTTACCAACTTTGAAGGAATAGTGGGAGTTGTGAAATGTGCCAAGGGCCTTCTTCAATTACTTTCCGTGCGTCTGATGTTAAAGAGAAAGTGAATATGATGTTGTCCTCCTCAGTGAGCATTATCTCCATTAGTGCTCTTCCTTTCTAGTTCCTTTGAGTCTAAGCTTGTATCACTGGAAAGACAGGTCTTTTATCCTTGAAAAACCTAACTAGGGTTGACTGCCATGTCCTAGCTCCTTCCTGTAGGATTTCTAGGCTAGGAGCCACCATTAGTTTCCCTTCAATCTCTACGGAGGGACTGAAGACCAAGGGAGAATTATAATTGTCTCCCACAGCCTGTTTCCATGTCTTCCTAGTTCTTATAGAAGAAACTCGTTCCATTGGATTTGTCTTCTTGGGTTGGGGGGGTAAACAGATGTTGAGGGAGGGGTATTTTTAGAGAGGGGTGGTGAGGGAAATTGGGTTGAAGAGGATTGGGAGGGGGAGGAGGGATTCTCATAAAGGGTAGCAAATTTTTTGGCTCGATGGTGCAAAGGAAG
>JANITX010000004.1:3873599-3885770 GCA_027564395.1 Erythroxylum ulei | reverse complement strand
CGAGTCTCTGATGTTGCCATTTGAATCATCTATCTGTTTGTTATCGAAAACACCTACAGTTAGAACTGTTGCAGGATCATAGACCTCCCAAGTATACTGCTCATTGTATTTTGGACTGAGGCTGTTGATTATGGTTCTAGTTCTAACCCATTTATGGCCATACTTGGCAACGCAGTATGTATCAGATGTACCCTTTCCCTCTCTTGTTTTCATTGGATGGAAACCATCTGCATTTAGAATTCCTAACTCCAGTACACCAATTGATGGCTTCCATAGTTGTTTCGCTGTTGGTCGAAGGTCACTGCTGTAGTGTGTTGCCTCATCAAGCACATGGTATCCTCCATCAAGTATGACACATAGGTGAAGCCTACTAGAAAACTTGTCTTTCTTTGCTTGTTTGTCGTCTAAGGCGGCTGAGATTGACTTTTCGAGGTTGAACCACCGGCTTGGAACCATTCGATCATCGGCTCGTCTTGGAGCAGAATTCAAGGGTATAACAACCTTGCCAATACTTTCATCTTTGTTGGGACCAATGCGATCTTCAACTGAAAGTATTAGATGTTCTTCAAATGGTTCAGCAGCAACAAACATTAACTCTTCATTCCAGAATGCATTCGTTGTCCGACTTTGAGCCATCCTTGTCTTTAGAACCTGGCTACCAATCTGTACTTTAACATAAGCTTCTGGAAATCTGTTCTTGTCTGATAAAACCAGGTCTTGTGCTTCAATAACTCTAACACGGACATACCAGAGTCTAGGAGAGTGATAAACTTTTGACCTGTACTGTGAAGAGACAGTAGATGAACTATCAGGAGTAACTGCATCTGAAAGCCAGGCATTTGGGTATGCCTCATCAGCCTGTGTACCATACCAGAGAGCAAGCATGAGTTCCCCTTTTGTTTTATCCCCTTTCCTGGACTCGAGCCGATACCATTGTGGAGCCAATGGACTATCAGGAGGAACGCGATTGGGTATCTCATTCATGTCAAACCTCAAAATACCAACAAAGTCGTCCTTAACCATATCCTTATCCATTACCACCACTTCAAGCACAGATGACTGAAGCCTGTCCCTTGCAAAGGCAAACACCTCATTCCACTCAGGGTTTTGGTTCTTCTCAAAGTGTTTTGTAATTCCTTTGTAGTTTCCAACTCTTACTTCCACATACGGATCAAGGCTTCCAGTCACATCCTTAGAAGGAAGGTCTCTGGCTCTCACCACTCGCACGAAAAGGTACCTCATCTGTTCAACAAGATCATAAGTGCTGACCGGTCGATCTCCAGGTATAATTCGGCCTCCAACAACTTGCCCTGCTCCAAGGAAAGGACTTGTCTCTTTAAGTGCATAATCAGCTGGTTGAGATGATGAACCCGAGTACATCCTGACAATACGAGGTGCTGGAGGTTCAGCTCTCATCTCATTAGTAGCAGCATCCAAGTCAACAGATAGTTGAGGTTCTGCAACTGGTGGAGTAGCCTGCTTTGCCTGTGATTTGCTTGAGTTTGGGAGGCGGCGAAATGTGCGTCTCGACTCACCTCTGTCATCGGAGAATGGATTTGAGATTGAATCCGGAATCTGCATCTCTGGTGCTTGTGATCGAATTGACCGTGAATCAGAAAAAACAGAAGGTTCCATTGCAGGAAGAGGGTTTGATGATCTTATGGAAGGAACATCAGCAACAAACACCTTCAAACCAAGTTCACCTCTGACACGAGAAAAAATCCCACGTTTCTCCAAAGGGAAATGCAACACAACAGCATCAGAGTAAGGAACAAATGATGTTCCTGTGAGACAAACTTTTCCCAGAAAAGTTCTGGAGTTGTTCTCATTATGGTTATAAACATAGGCATCAAGTGTAAGGTTGGACAAGTTTCTTGGATCGGAAATGTTGAAATAGAAGCTCTCGTTCCAAACAGGATTGAGATCTTTTTCTTTGGTGGTAGTGCGAAATTTCTGATGATCAAAATGGAGCTCCACAAAAGCATTGACTGAACCCTGCTCATCTTTAGGCATAAGGTCGTAAGCACTTACAACGTCCACTCCGACCTTAAGATTACTCATCCTGTTTCTTCAACACCCTTGACGAAAACAAAGAACTTGTGAAATGGCAGTTCTAAGAATATCCAGGAAGCAAAATAATACCTGAAATTGGAGGAATTAACAGTTGGATTACTAATACAGGTCAGGTGTAACAAATTCAGGCAAATTAAAACATCCATATATCTGATCAGGGCAAGAGAAGTCAATAATCTGAAAGATCCTTCTTTTTATAAGAATTCATTAGCACACAATCTCTACCGACGCCTCCATTAATTCAGAACCTGAAAAAACTTTCATTGCCTATCCAACATAACATTAAACACCTAACCTTCACAACAACAGAATAGTACTCCAAAACCCATAATCATCTGATCAAAGCTTTGACTCTGCTCTTCTATATATAACCGAACCGGACTTTTCTTAAATTTCTTGAGCGATAAAAGGAGGATAAAGCATGAAGGCGACTATTAACACGCCAAGTAATCAAAACCCGATCAACAACTAAAAATCAAATGGAAATAAAGGCGTGAAATTGGAGAGAAAAAAAAGACCATCCTCAAGCTCAAAAACTCACTTTTCACCTCGAGTTTGATGAACAGAGACCTTGATGAACAGAGAATATGGATTGTTTTTGTTTCTTGGCTTGGAAGAGAAAGAGATGGATGAGATTTAAAAGAGTTAAAATTGACGATATACTCATGGACGAAGCAAGGATTGCGTCCACTCTGTTGGATGTTTGTGTTTGTTTTCTTGCTGGCTACCAGGCAAGCAGTATGCTTTGTGTTTCCACGAAACTGGTGTTTTGTGGTCTTCCGTTGAATATTCGTATCCTCCTTTCACTCGCTTGTCCAGTATGCCACGTTTCAATGAGTTCCAGTTTGTGATTGGTGTATTTGGTTTGTTCATTATCTTTATTTATTTATTTAGAATTTTAATTTACTAACAATTAGTTATTTTTTTTCTCTTTTTGGGTATCAAGGAGTGTGTTATAGGAGATCACGTCTTCCATTTTAATTAACCAGTTCTTATTTTATTCAATTAAATCTCATTTTATTGACAATATTAATTAACACAGGATTGGATAAGGAATAGGTTATATTAAAATGATATTACTTTAATTAAAAAATTTAAATTATTAATAATTTAATTTAATTTAATCATTTAACTTTAAATTAAGTCAAGTCAGCTTTATCAACTCGTAACTATCAATCAAACGTCTTTAGCAATAATCCTGGTGTATGAGTGGTCCATGCGATTCCATGTCTCCGATTGGCTGTCCCTACCAGGAGTAAAAGCCAACCGGCCCATTTGGCGCTATTCTATTGGTGAGAGTAGAAAGTCCAAACATTGACATGGACTCGTGCCACGTTAAATATTGTTATGAAATTATAATTTTCATTTTTAAAATAAAATTAGACGCCAGCCGCCCACGATAAAGTCGAGGGCATTACTTAGTGTTTACAGCCGCCAATCAATACATGAACTGATTAGTGTTTACAGATAGAGATGGCAAAAATACATACCCATGACAAAAATAGCACTATGGGCACCCCTTAAAATCAATAAATTGGATTCGAGTTTATCATTTTTACGATTAGGAATGTCTAACGAGTCGGGATCACGTTTATGTTGGACAATTTTATACTTTTCTATAAATTTGGACAATTATTAATTGTATTTTTTGTTTTTCATAAATTTATCGGTTAAGTTATATAAATTGATCCAGATAAAGATAATAAAGTGACTCAATAAATGATCTAAATTAATAGGCCAAAATTTGTGTGAAAAATAGATCTCGATCAATATAGGCTGGACCTATATCGATCTTATGATGGAGAAGCCTAATATGAATAATATATAAAGGTTAAAATCTCCTACAGTTGCTTAAAAATAATCAATTGTAAGCATAAGGATTTTCTGACCTGTTAAGAGAACTTACGTTTTAAGAAAATTATTGAAAGACTTTACCCATGTCTTGGAGAGGAGTTCCCGTAAAATTTTTCACTCGTTTCGGCTTTGGAAAGCTCGTTTGAAATTATGGGAACCGAAATTAAGTATTTTTGTATTTCTTCGTTTCTTACCCTTTCACATTTGATCCGAGATACGTAACTAACGTACTGTAACGTACTATAGTTTATAATCATATTTAAATATAAAAATTTGGATTTAAATAAAACTAACATATTTCGATTTAAATGTTCTTATTTGCATCTATAATTAATAATATGCATACCCCTTGAATTTTATATATACTAGTGCAATCCTCTTATTAACTTTTTCTCATTGTAATTAAAGACAATTATAAAATTATCAATAATTATTTAATAATAAACATAATACAAATATATTATAGTATATGTGAACTAAATTAATAATTAACATAATTTAAAGTAACTAAAATTTATTAATGATTAGTCATTATTAATGTTTGCGAATTGTTCTTGATTTCATAATTAAATATTTATTATTCTGAAATTTTAATATTAATTAATCCCAAAATTAGAATTGCCTTTATCGGAATTTAACATTTTCATTATTATTACGATCGAGATAAACCATTGACCAAAAAGGTCAGCGATTGGGTTAGGTAATTAAACTTAAGATTCCTTGATTAGGTCATATTTATAAGAATGAAGTATATGCCGGCAAGAAAATGGAATACATCACAACCAAGTCAACTAGTGTTATTTATATAAGTAAACGCTTCAGAATTGAACAACCAAATAAGGCTTATATTACGTAACTGGATGTTGTAAAACTATGAAATTACTATTGTTGATTGAAAATGTATCGTCTGATTCACTTTTGTTGTTTCAATTTATCTCATTCACACTTTATGTGGAACCTACATAAATATATGAATGGCATAAATTAGAACAGTGTTGGAACAACAAAATAGAACAGCATACACCTCCTTTTGACAGGACTAACTTATAAAATATGTTCAATTAATTATTATTATTAGATATATAGTATATATCTTCTTATGTTGTTTTGGTATATTTATTATTAATTGGACTTATAAAATATTAATTAGATAATAATAACTAATTAAATATTTTTGTTTGACTTAGATTCAAAAAGTTCTTAAAAATAATTTTCTAATTTTGATAAAATATTATCTAATTGATGCATATCTTGACAAGAAATAGCCTAGGTAATGCGTGTGTGCTGAAGGCGTGTTTCGTGTTAACATCAAAATCGAAACTGATTGCTAAGTCATAGTGCCAGAAGCACCAACTTCAACCTCAAGTTACTCTGTTCTTCTTCTCTCCCCGGTTTGTGCTAGCTTAGCTAGACTCGCTTGTTGAAACGTGAACGATGGTCACAACTTGATTGCTACGTTGCTTTGGATGAGCAAAGCTTCTTTCGGAAGGGAAGCTAGAAAGTGGGACATGGGTTGTCACTTGTCTGCGTTACCGTACTGAGCCAAATCTTTGTGTCATTTTGGTGCTGTTTTTCGATTTTATGAAGACTGATTTGAGTGGCTACCTTTCAAGATTTACTATTGAAAGTAAGGGGAAAAAAAATCCTAGAAGCTAACTACGGCAATTTAATTACTGAACAATTTTCATATTAGCCTTGAAAGATTTTTAATTTATGGGGAAGTTGTTTCTTTCTATTTCAAGAATTATCATTTTTGTTTTTAGTTTTTTTAATTACTTGAGTTATTTTTATTAATTATTTTTTAATTAAAAATTGTTTAGAAAAATCTTCTGACGAGGTTATCACGAGTCAGTCATATTATTAGGTGTAAAATTCTTTCACAGAAAATGAGGTTGAAAGACAGTGTCTGTAGTTGAGTGGTGTCGGTTGAATAAAGCTTTGAGTAAATCCATTATACTTTCGTGAAAAGTATTAAACCGAGTGAGAGTCCTCCAGACGTAAGTAAGATATATCAAACTGCGTTACTAAATTTCTAGTGCTTTTTGCAAAATTACTACCCTCTACGGTTTTTCAATTATGATAGATGAATCACAATTTTGTTCAACGATCGTTTATTTTTATCAATGTTTTCAAAACTGAATTGGAAGTTAAACTGGTATGACAATAGATTTGAGAATTAAAATGTTGCTTAATTAGTATTACATTATTATGAAATTGTTTAAAGATGAAATAAAATAAAAGAATATGAAAAATAATTAAAAAAAGATTATCTTTATCTATAAACATTTAAAGTTTAATTAAAAAATGTTAAATAAAAATTAGTTGATTTATTTTAATTCATAAAAACTAATTAGTCTACTAATTAAGTAATAAAGTTTTCATCGTTAATCCGAGTTAGATTTTTAAAGAAGATTCTTATCTTTCCGATGTAGTTTTGAATGTATACAATAGTTAGTAAATTATATATTTTAAATAAGTTATTGAATGAATTTTAAAACAAACAAAATGTTGTAATTGAGAGAAAATTAAAAAATCTTTTAAATTTTCTAGTATTAATTTAAATTTCATCAATTAAGTCTTTAAACTTTTAAATTTTATTTTTGTATCATTTAATTTATTTAAGAGTTCTATGATTATAATTTATAAATTTGGGGAATTAATTGAAGAATAAAATTACAAAAATATATACCATAAAGGACTTATTGTCATATTTTAGAAAATATGACAATAAGTCCTTTATAGTATTTTTTAATTTTTTAATTTAGTACTCAACTTTCTAAAATTTACAATTTAGTAATTAACCTTACAAAATTCTTACAAATGCTTATTTTTGATAATGAAGTTAATAGTATGTCACATCACTTTTTAAGGTGATTTATAAAAGTTTTAAAAGATTAATCATATAATTAAAAAATTTTAAAATTTTGGCACTAAATTGAAATATTAAAAAATTAGATATTATCTCTTCAATTAATTACAACAAAGTTCCTATTTTTAATTTAGGGAAAAAAACATTAGCTTTTTTTTCCAACTTGTTAATGAATTTTCTAAATAAAAATACCTCTCAACTCTTAGTTATTACCCAAATTTGTAATCCTCGAAAGGATTAGTTTGTAATCCAAATACATGCAAGTAGGTAAATGCGCCTCACAGGGGGTGGTCGAGTTGGTAGATTGGAGAGGCATGGGGTTAAAAGATCTTGTGTTCGATTTCTCCTACCTACACTCTCTTGATCAAGCCTGTCGTACAAGGCTTGTCTAGTGCGAAGTACTTAATTAACGTGATTTGTAGGCTATTGCATCAATTTAAAGATTTACTTAATACACATCCAAAAAGTAGTGACTGCGGGTTCCTCCGTTTCTCAAAAAAAAAAGTAGGTAAATGCCAAATCGTTACCCTAAACCCTTCCATATGGACAAGTGGTTAACTTAATTATAATTAATTAATCGTAATTTTAGGGATAAAATTGTATAAACCTTATCATAACGGTTTTGCTTTAACTTGACTGGTGACCCATCCTATGATCCTAAGCAAATCTCATCCAACTAACTATCGAATTATATGGTGGAGACTAAGTTTGAAGTAACCCTAAATTTGGAAAATTAAAAAAAAGGATTTGATTGCTAATTCAACAGTCAGTACCCAAATGCCTTTCAATATCAACCCTTAATTTTTCTCCCACAAAAGCCTCTCCTTGTGTTTTATCTCCCCCTTAATGCATTAACATAACTTAAAAGAGATATCTGCTTTTCTTTTTCATCTCTTTTGTTTCAGATATCTCTTTTTTTTATTTCGATTCTTAATAATTTTCATCCAGACAATCGGAAGACAACATGGTACGGTTTATGGTTTACGGTTTGTAATTCGCAATTTAAAGCTTTTTTTCGTTGGATTAGTGTCAAATTAATGGAAATTGAATGCTTCAATCTTGACATTGTGGTTTGTTAATGGGGTTGAAGTGTGGTGAATCGCATGTTGACATGAACATGTTGTGACAGGCAAACTCAGCTTCTGGTATGGCGGTGCACGACCAGTGCAAGTTGAAGTTTCAAGAGCTAAAAGCGAAAAGGAACCACAGGTTCATTGTGTTCAAGATAGACGAGAAGATTCAACAGGTGACGGTAGAAAAGGTTGGAAGTCCTGAAGAAACGTACGATGATTTCACCAATTCTCTTCCACCTAATGAGTGTCGTTATGCTGTCTTTGATTTTGATTTCACTACTGACGAGAACTGCCAGAAAAGCAAGATCTTCTTCATTGCCTGGTAAGTCAAATCCATCTATATATACAATTCATTGCTTTTGATCCAACAAGTTCAGATTCAGGGTAGGCTCATCTTTCTTCTCCAACATATCTGTCTAATTTCCAATGAAATTACTTGCTTGATTCGATGTACTTGTAATAAGACGACCATATCCTTCGATTTGCAACAATTGTAGGTCACCGGACACTTCAAGGGTGAGGAGTAAGATGCTATATGCAAGCTCCAAGGACAGATTCAAGAGGGAATTGGATGGAATCCAAGTTGAGTTGCAAGCAACCGATCCCAGTGAGATGAGCTTGGACATTGTGAAAGGGAGAGCTCTCTGAACTCATCAACAAAAAACGAATTATATATAATATACACAAATTATTATTTGACCTTTTTCACTCTAATTGAATGTTTTGGGGTCAATTTTGAGTGTGAATTATTTATATATGTGATTGTAAGTTTTGTATTGAAGTATGTTCATTTTAATTATATCACCTTCTTCTTTCCTTTATACCCTTATACCCTTATAAGTCTAGCAATGTTTAAATTTTAATTGATTTGAACCGTTTAATTTTTAAGTTCAGTTTTCGATACTCTAATAACTCTTGTTATTAAAAACTAGCCAATTTATTAATTAATCAGTCAATTTTTATTAATTAATAAATTCTTATCGATTAATTTTTATTTAACAATTTTTTTAATTAAATTTGAAATTCTTTAATTTTATTCAATCTTCAACCAATTTTATAATTATCTTGCTAGATTAACTTTAGGTATAATTTTTAAATTATTAAAGGTATTTACTTTGCCTAAAAAGAGGTAGAGTTATTGGTTTAAGATTGTTTAATCTTTAGATTTTTTTAAAAACATTTATTATTTTAAAAAAATTTTATCTTAACTTATTTTTTAACTAAAATTTAAGAGAATATTTTTTAAAAAAATTTAAAACCAAGAATTTTTTAATTTTAAAATTAACAAAATTTGTTAAAATTTCTTAAAGTATAAGAAAAGTTCGTCTTTTACTTTCAAAATTAAAATGAGATTTTTGAAAAGGTTTTAAATTAAATTTAGCTTCTTTATAAATTAAAATGAACCTACTTAATCTCTTTATCATGCCCGTATTAAAAATCCATGGCATCTTCAACTTTTGACATTTAATAAAATTTACGTTCAAAGAAAATAACATGTAAATATGTTAATTTTTTGACTTACCAAAAAATCTATAATTAAAAAACGAACTAGTTCAAGCGATTCAACTATAAAATTTTTAAACTAGCTAATTTTTTAGTTTAGTTTTTAACTTTCTGATTTAATTTACTTTAATAATCCTTATTTAAAACCGACCAATTTATTAATTAATCAGTCAATTTTTGTAAACTAATTAAATTTTATTTAATAATCTCTCTTTTTTAATTAAACTTTAAATTAAGGATATTTCAAAATTTTCAATTTTATTCAATCTTTAATTTGTTTTATAACAATTTAATACCGATTAAGACTTTTTAATTTTTTTTGTTTAGTTTTTAGTCCGATTTTTAAAACTTTGCAAAAACTAATGGTGTTGATCTATTTATTGTAATTATCGTAATAAAATTAAGTACAATCCTCGATCTAAGGAACTTAAGGGCCAAGTTAGGAACAAATTGGGATCACAAATTCTATTTTATTTTTTGTAGTACAAACTTAATTGATAAAAAAATGGTAAAAGATGAATTTAAAGCTCCTTTATATTATTTACTTAAGCAACTTAGATGTATAAAGAAGATTGTAGATTCTTATATAGAGCTAGGATACATTGTTTTAGTAGTCTCCTAATTTAGGAATACTCCTTATTTGGAAAGATTCCTATTATAGTTAGATATTATAGGAAAATAGCTAAGAAAAATCTCTAAGAATAATCCCTTAACTACATAATTATTTACACTCCCCCTCAAGTTGGTGCAAAGATGTCTAACAAGCCCAACTTGCCAATTTGCTCTTCAAATGGTTGTCTTAACAACCCCTTTGTGAAAAGTACATTTGCTCTCTGTTCTTTAATAGGAACAAACGGAATACATATGCTTTCATCTTCCATTTTTTCCTTGATAAAGTGCTTATCAACCTCTATATGCTTTGTCCTTTCATGAAGTACTGATTGTGTGCAATATTAATGATTGCCTTATTATCACAATACAACTTCATGGGAGGCTTCACCTCTAAGTTTAATTCAGACATAACTCTTCTGAGCCGCAAGACTTCACACACTCCTTGAGTCATAGCTCTGTACTCAGCTTCTGCACCACTCCGAGCCACTACATTTTGCTTTTTACTTCTCCATCTCACCATAATCCCCTATAGATAGGTATAGTAGCCTGATGTTGATCTTCTATCAGTGATTAAACCAGCATAGTCCGCATCTGTATAAACTTCTATGCTTCTTTCTTCTCAAAGAACAATCCCTTGCCAGGACATCCCTTCAAATATTTCAAAATTCTGAAAATAGCCTCTAAGTGTTCTTCATATGGTGAGTGCATAAATTGGCTTACTAAGCTCGCTGCAAATGCTATATCTGGCCTGGTATGAGATAAGTAAATTAGCTTCCCAACAAGCCTCTGGTACCTCTCCTTGTTTAATGGAACACCATTTTTGGGTTGTTCAAGTTTCTTTCTTGGTTCCACTGGTGTATCATAACGCTTACAGCCACTCAAACCTGTCTCTTTTAATAAATTCAAAGTGTATTTTCTTTGAGTCACCACAATTCCCTTCTTGGATCAAGCTACTTCCATACCAAGAAAATATCTAAGCTGCCCCAAGTTTTTTACTTCAAATTCCTTTTCGAGCTGTGCTTGTAACTTCTCTATCTCCACAAGTTCACTCCCGGTAATTATGATATTTTCCACATATACTATTAGGATAGCAATTTTACCTTCCCCAGTCCTTTTAGTAAACAAGGTATGGTCTGATTGGCCTTAAGAATACCCATGACTTGTTACAAACTTGGTGAATCTGTCAAACCAGGCTCTTGGGGACTGTTTTAGTCCATACAAAGACCTTCTAAGTTTGCACACCTTGTCCCCAAAGCTTTTCTTGAACCTAGGAGGTGGCTTTATGTACACTTCCTCTTCCAAATCACCATTCAAGAAAGATTTTTTTTACATCTGGTTAGATTAGAGGCCAGTCTAACCACGCAGCCACTGATAATAAGACCCTGACAGTGTTCAATTTTGTCACTGGAGAGAATTTCTCAATATAGTCTACCCCAAATATTTGAGTGTAACCCTTTGCCACCAACCGAGCTTTAAATCTTTCTATTGAACCCTCTGCATTGTATTTAATGGTAAATATCCACCGGCATCTAACCAATTTTTTTTCCGCTTAGTAGGTCTGTTCTCTCCCACATGCCATTCTTTTCCAGGGCCTTTAACTCTTCCAAAACAGCCTCCCTCCACTCAGGAACAGCTAGAGCATCATGTACATTGTTTGGAATGTCTACACTGGTTAGCGTGGAAATAAAAGTAGAAAAAGTTGGAGACAAGTTTGCATCAGAGACAAAGTTAGAGGTAAAGTATTGTGTGCATGATCTTTTCCCTTTTCTCATTGTAATAGGAAGAAAAATATCACTAGGGAGATCATTTGAGTTACCTGGTTGGGTACTAGCAACTTCAGTCTCAGATTGTGAGATGTTAGGACTTATATTCGGAGATGATAATTGGGTTGTATCAAAGATTACTTCCCTTGCTTCCTTGCTATATACTGCACCTTGGAATGTTTTCTGCTCTTCACTTCCTGCTTCCTTCTCAACATTGTCTTCTTCCTGATTTTCTTTTTTTCCCCTGCTTTTCTTTTTTCCCCTGACCAGTAAGCTTTTCTACTGCTGGTCTTTCTAGATTCAACATCTCAATTTGTCCTTCACTAGACCTCTCATCTTCCTCACTAAAATACTCCCCCTAAAGATGAGTGTGGCTATCATAAGGTTTACCTTCAAAAAATGTAACATCCATAGAGGTAAAAAT
>JANITX010000004.1:3838892-3854349 GCA_027564395.1 Erythroxylum ulei | reverse complement strand
TTTATGTTGCCCAACACTATGAAAGCTCTTTTAACAAAAACTATATTTTATATAACAGTCATTCTACAAACATAAATTTTTAATTTTAACTATATTTTATTTTATAATAAAAATTATTTATGCATATAAATATTATTTAAAGCATATTAAATAATATGCAAAGCACAATATATTAATTATTATATAATTTTAAACCATATGAAATATAAATGAAAATATATTTAACCAAATCTTTTATATGGATTATAACATAAGTAAAACTAATATTAAAACATATAAAAAAGTCAAATAATATTATATAATTCTTAAAATAAACGTGAAGATAAATTTGTGAATATTATGTGTAAAACATAAGAACAAAAGAAACTAAAAATGAGCTCATTAATTAATCTGAAAAATCTACTAAAAAAGTACTTTAATTGGAACTTCTTAAAAAGTTACATTTTAGCTGCAAAAAATGTTATATCTATTAAAAAAGTGCTCCAATTTGGAGCTTCTTAAAAAGTTACATTTTAGCTGCCAAAAAAATTATATCTATTAAAAAAGTGTCTCTTTATTTTACAGCCAAACACTTATTTAAAAAAAAAGGTGAAAATTTTTTTTCATCTTCCACAAGCTTAACCAAACACTCTCATATTAAGTAAAGACGTGACTTTGACTGATGTACTTCATATGCCTAGTTTAAATCATAATTTGATTTCTATACATCATTTGATTACTGAGTTAAATTGTTTATGGACTAATGAGCTTTGTGTGATAAATGATCGTTACTCAAGGATGTCAATTGGAATGGGTGAGTTTCAAGGGGTGGTTTATTACTTAAAGTCTACGAGGTTGCATTCGACTTTAAAGACAGAGAGAGTAGACCCCTTCACAGTCTAGTAACACATCAATACCTTGTTTTTGAAAACTATCAAATATCACTCCTATGAGTATGAACCATTCCTCTTATGTAGAAATCATAATAACGAGGAGTGATATAAAGGGTTATAGCATCACATGCTGACATGTATTTCAGACTTACAGGCCCTGCACATCCTTCTATGTATATCTTATATCTGCAACTAAAATGAAGTTGTGCCAATAAACTAATCCGTCAGATCAAAATCCACTTGAACTACCAAGTTAAGTTAATGCCACATAAGGAACTAGCCATTGGCATGTCTAAAAATGTACACACCCATCACAAGAAAAAAGGATGATGCCGCTTTCTTGTGCATACCATCGTTGAGATGTTAAGATGCAGCAAATGGTGTACTGAGGAGCTAATAATGGTCAATCCTTCTGCCAAAGATCAGTCCTTAAAAAGATGACAAGATTTGGTCTTCCACTCACCATTAACCATTTTGAACACCTCTTGAAGCCTGAAGGGAGCAAAGAATTTTAGTGTCATTTACCTGAAAATTATGGTTTTCCCTTTGGTAATGATTAATATAACTACTCTAATAATGGCATACGAGGTTAATCTTAGAAGGTTGCTCATGCAACCGGCATGTGAACGGCACAATGGTCACGCAGCATAAACATTGAAATCGTAACCAAAAACAGGCCAAGTTGAAAGTAGGCACAAACCTCATTACCTAAAAGCGAATAAAAGGCCTCCAAGTCCAAGGATTTCGATGGCCAATTGTTGAATGGCGGTCTGCTTTTAAAAGTTGTAGCAGCTGAGTTATAAGCTTGAGCATTACTCTGCAAAGAAATGCATCAAGAGAAACCGATAAAACAATAATTAAAAATGAACATACACCCAAATCAAGCATTTATTGAGGTCTGGCGTAAATTACACCAAATACCATTATATAAGGAGCCTGAAGTCTTCAATCATGATTCATGTATGTGAAACAAGATAATGCCCTATTAGGCTTCGACTGACAATTACGATAAGAAGCAACAAAAGAGATGATACTATAATTATGCATTATATTACAAGAAACAAAATGAGTTTATAAATTATGCCTCAAAACTCAATTTTGTAGAGCTTTCTGCAACTCAATCAGTCTATATATATATATATAAAAAGGAGAATTACATTCACCAAAATTTGACATGTGATAGATTCTGGTGAAAGTAACTTTAATTTAAATTTTTTATATTAAATTAAATAATATTAATTTTAAGACAATAAATATCTTTTTGCAAAATTATAATCAATTTAAAATATTGAAGATAATTAGTTATTAGTAAATTTTAATTCATTTGAAATATCTACATATTAAATATCCATAATTATAAGGTTATATATTTGGTTCACATATATCAAAATATTCTTAATTTTCAATGTAATTATTTGGATATTTGTGTATATTAAATATCAAAGAATAAATTTCTATTTTAAAAAATCAAAATCAATTTACAGATATCGAATTCAAGTACCCAAAATAGTGTATGTTTCTAGGGGGAACAAAGAAACCACATGGACATGCACATTAAAGCAACTTAACTAACATGGTTAAAACCAAAAATTAAAAGGACACCGATTCCACGTTAAGTGCTTGTATTCCAGGAATTATTGCAAATCATCAATTAATTACAAGAAAAAGGAGACAGGAAAAACAAGATGTAACCTTGAGGTCTCTATAAGTGATCTCTTTCGCCAATACTGTAGCTTGCAAATCAGGTTTTAATAGCAAGAAGATCTCAAGTAACCGCTTCCTAGAGATAAGAAAACAAATATGTTATATTACAACGATACCAATTTCAAGTAACTAAAATAATAGGACACCTTCATCTATGTTAATTTGGGTCTTACTTGCACAAGGATGATTCGGTAGAAGGTGAAACTGCCCCTCTGGCAGACGTGCCTTGCTTTCTCCCAATAGTACCAAGAACAACCTCGTGCAACCCAGATTTATTCCAACATATTGAATATCTATGAGACAAAGCACATAGCTAGAGCTTACAAATAGCGGAAATAAGATCTTTTGCAACTATATCAGGATGGATTAAGTTGAAATACCCGCAAGTTAATGTGGCATGAGCAGTCTCAGCATGCTGAAACTCCACAGGTGGTACAGGAGCTGCACAGAAATGTGGCTGCCAGTAGGCATTAGAACGAACAGCCAAAATGATGCTGACTTTCTACAATTAGTGGGAAACTAAGCATATTGCAGACCTCATTTGCTCGGAAAGGTGCCAAAAGATCATTTGCAAATGGTGACACGCGATCATACAAAGACTTTTTCAAGTGGTCCGCCAAACAAAAGCTTTCAGAAGTGTACAGCGATTGTCCAACACTAATTGAAGAGATGTAAACAGGAAGAAGGAAGTGGGAAAGCAAAGCACCTGAGGTAAGAACAACAAAGATATTGAAATACTGGCTATGATCATAGAAGTCAAGAGCACAGAAAATTTGTAAAATCAATCATACACCGTAGAAACTGTCTACCTTGAACTCCAAGAACGTTCCATCGACTTATCTTGTCCGAGCAGCTAACTGACAATGTTGTGTCACCACGACCCGGCTTCCTCTGAACCATGCCACTGATCTCTGAACAATTAGCTGAAAGCGTATGCATCGAATTGCTAGCTTGAGTTCAAAAATCATAATGTAAGTTACCGTAGAACCTTATAAAGAAGTGGTCAATGCATAGAAAGGAGGCCATTGATGTAACCTCAATGAGGAAAACCAATGTTAAAAGTGGAGAAAATTGAAAGGAGTACCGCAAATTTTGTTGTCTAAAGTTGAACAGTCTTCTCCTTGGCTAACAAAACAATTTCTCATTGGATACCATGGTGAGCTAATAGAAGAATCCCCACCTGCAAGAAAAAACCACTACTCCAGAATGTCAAAACAGATACTTGTTAGAAAACAAAATCCAGAACAAGAAGAAAACATCACTATGAATTACATGGCAACTGTGATATGTAGAGATGCAATTGTAAACCTTCCTTCAGTGTGAATCTCCCTTGACTAGACCCATCCATATCCAGTTCAAAAACACAGTTTCTCAATTCTTCGTTTAACAAGTCACTCCCTTTCTTTAATATCCCATCAATCCGTTGTATCTCTGCGTAGAAGAACCTAATTTACACTTGCAAATTTAGACAATCAAACAATTTACTTCTTCAACACAAAGAATTAATGATACAAACAGTTAGCAGACCTCAAAAGAGCTCTTCGAGCGATGATTTCAGCATGAGAGTCGTTAACGAGATCACCACGCGCGCTCAACTGCGAACGTCCAATGCATTTGGTCCCCGTCCCCAATGCCACAACTTCCAAATCTAACGCTCACGTAAAAATAGGGATTTTCATCAAATAGAAGAAAATATTCGGTTGTTTAGAGAGATGAAAACAACAATTGGGTGGGTTTGAGACCTTGAGATGTGGAGGAGGAGACGAGAAATGCCGCCAAGACAGTGACTTCGCGTCCCTGAGGCTTTCCTTTTTTGGGGAGTGAGTTGTATACAGATATCACCTTCTCTGAGATCTTCTTTCCCCAATCTTTTCGATGTGCACTCCACCGATTTTCCGAGTCAGATTCCATTTGTTTCAATTCAGTGTTCGTGTAATGATTTCCGATTGAAAACCGTTTTCTTCAGTCTTCTTGAGTCCAAACTAACCGTCCCTACGAGGATTGCAATTTCCCTCACTTTCCCGAGCGCCAAACAATCAATATCACGATCTGGCGTCGTTTCGAATCGGTGATTTTTGTTTTTATTATTTATAAAAATATATATTTTTAATCTTAACATTTTTATTTTAATATAATTAACTTTAAAATTGTAGAACGTTCAATTTTTTCAGATTTTTTTAAAAATTAAAATAAATTTTAATTAAAATTTTTAATAAATTTAAAATTAAAGCAATTAAAATGCATTTAAAGTCTTCCATTCTATATTTTTATTAAATTTAGCTCAAAATTCTAATTTCTAAAATTTTAGTCTTCCAATAAATTACCAACGCTTACTATTCTCATAATAAATGGGTATAAGGTATAATTAATGAGGGCCTGGGCTTGCCCCGAAGTTAACGAGCCATGTCTTAAGCCTATGGCTCGGGCCTATGATGCCTAGGTCCCGCTTAACCCAAGGCCCATCAAGAAACAAGCAAAACAAAGTTGTTTTATAATTTTTTTTAAAATAAATATCTTGAAAATTTAAAAAAAAACTCTTATATATCTCTAGTTAATTAGAAAAAATAATTATGTTTTACTTAAATCTTATATATCGCAATCTTAGTTATTTCATTATTTGGACTGTTCGTCACCAAAAGGCCCCTGCATGTTCTAGTTCTACCATGCACCCCCACCCATCAACGCGTACCATCACAGGATCACATGTCCTCGTAGCCAGCTTATCCGTGCAGGTCTAATACCCCACCATAAGAGACAACACACCTTATAATTCCACGTGTTTTTAAATAACCAAATATATAAAATTACACAGATCTGCTTGCAATGCGAAAAGACGATTTTGTACACATTCCTTGACCGACGTCGTATTAATCGTGCCGACTTATTACACGTAGTTCTTCTATGTCGGGATTTTACGATTACCTGTCGCCTGTCGGCATATGAGCAAATTTACCATGCAACAAATTTCTCTCCTGGTCCCATGTTCCCATCCTCTGTCACCGTTCGATCGATCGGATGTTTGAACGAACGGTTGACGTAATACGTGTTTCCTCGAGATCGTCAGAACCCGAGGTTCGATGAACAGTGTTATTAGGGAACAGGGGACCCACCTTGAAAGATCACCGAAAGTTTCGTCGAAGTGGCTAAATTGAGCATTTAAGGTGGTACGAGAGCAAGAGTTGAGACCAGTATTTAGTGTTATGCGAGTGAGAGTGAGATATCTATAGCTGAAAGTAATGGCGGAATTGGCAGTGAACAAGCCGGAAACTGAGACTGAGACTACGGTGGAACCTAAGAAGGATGTGACGGAGGAGAAAGCAATGGTTCCAGCGCTACCACCTTCAGAGGAATCCAAAGCTCTTGCTGTTGTAGAAAGTAGAGCTCTTTCTTTATATATATATGTATGCATCTTCTACATAGTGAATTGTATTTATCTGTATTGTATGTTCTTGGTTAAGGTGAGACAGCTTTTGGTTGGGAAGTGAAAAGTATGCGATTTACTCTGATGGGAAGTGAAAAGTATGCGATTTACTCTGCTTTAACCAAAGCTGAGGGTGTGAAAGATTCGAGCTTTTCTTCTGGGTTTGTCTTATTTGTTTGTTTTGTTGTACTTGCCTCAGATTTCTTTGTGCGGGTATTTCTGCTTATCGTTCTTTCTCTATGTTCTTGGTCTGGGATTCTGGGAAAGTTTATTGTCTTCTGCTCCTTTTCAAAGTTTCCTGATTGCTATATTGTACAGATGGTACTCAAAAAGACTCAACTTTTGATACCGTTACGACCAATTCTGAGTATATACGTACAGTTTGCGTGAACTGTTCATCCAATAGTTCGGCAATAATTCAGAATGATGCTCTCTCTCCTCCTGTTTTTTTATACTATGGTCATGGACATCTTTGCCCCTTCATACATTTTTCTCAAAAGAGTCATTTTTTGGTATTACATTCCTGAGCGAGGCTGTGCCGGCTATTACCAAATCTGAAACGTTACTGTTACTTGAGATTTTGGGGTAGTGTGATATGATGGGATTTGAAGAGACTTCATTATCTGAGTAGGTGACCGTTGCTTTTTAGTGTGACACCTGTGTCTTCGAGATCCATCTAGATGAATGGTCTCAACCTCCAGTAGTAACACACGAAATCGGAAACAGGAAATAGGAGAATTGATCCCTTATTATCTAGTTGAAGTTTTACCTACATGGTAGAACTGTATCTGTAGGGCCCAAATGCATTCATTTCCATTTTCCATAGTTGAATAAGATCCTGACAGCTCCGCAAGAGGCTGAATAATGGTTGCTTTACTAAAGGCCAATTGTCATGGTTTCCCGTAAGAGGGACCTCACTTCCTCTTTTTTTCGCCTCCAATAATTGAAGCTGTAAAGAAAAGGAAATATAGCAGTATCTTACACGAAATGTGTTGGTGTTGACTGAGACTGGATGGCGAACTCTTTTGTCAATCCATGTTGGTATTGGAACAAAACAGAAGAATCCACTCAGCAAGATCGCAGAGAATTTAAGTTTTTATTCTGTATATACTCATTAGAATTAAAACAATTTGGTTGAAGTGGAAATCATTCTTTTCTAGTTATGATATAACCAATAAGGTGATTGAGTTTTCTTGTTTTATCAGAGCCTCCGGAACCGGCTGCTCCAAAGAAGATTTCAGGAGGTTCTCTTGACAGAGGTAAGTGCTTAAGATACTCCACTGTTCCATTTCTATGTTCGTTTCACAGTAGTTTTGGTAAATAATGTAGAATTGGAGAACAACTTATGATTGGATCCATCAATTACTTCTTATATATAACCATTTACAAGACTTAGCTTTTGCTATAATGTGGCCCTTAAGATGACATAAACACAGTTTCTCTGCATATTGACAATGGAGATTTTCGTTTTCTATGACTAATTTATGCCCATTACTTTGTTGTTCAGAAGTTGCTCTTGCAGAGGTTGAGAAAGAGAAGAGGAATTCCTTCGTCAAGGCATGGGAAGAAAGCGAGAAAAGTAAAGCAGATAACAAGTAAGCTGTCTGCCTGTCTCTAATATTGCAAAAACTTGCAGTAAAAGGAAGCTTAATAATCAAGATATATTGAGTTTGATCAAACTTTGACACTTCACTTTAACTGGTTTCCAGTTGATGTTACTCATCAGCATCAATTTTTCTTCTTTCTTCTGAAAGTTACCTTCAAGTTTTTGTTATATACTTCCAAAGAACTTAAAAGTTTGATATCTACCTAGTAGTTTTTAGTCACTATTTGTTGCAAGCGTAATTTCCACTCAGTTTCTGAGGATGTTGATCTTGAAACTTCTATCCTGGTATTGTTGAGCAGGGCTCAGAAAAAAATCTCAGAAGTTGCTGCATGGGAGAACAGCAAGAAGGCAGCTCTAGAAGCCAAACTGAGAACGATTGAGGTTCTAATTCAAAGACTTCCTGTTCTTACCCATTAACATGTCTTACAAGTATTAAACAGTAGCATATTCCTTGTTCTGCTCCGGATTTTCGATACGTTTTGACCTCTTATTTGCGTAGGTTTAAGCACTGACAAATTCAAGAAATGACAGGAACAATTGGAGAAGAAAAAAGCAGAATATGGGGAGAAAACTAAGAACAAGATAGCTTTAATACATAAAGAAGCTGAAGAAAAGAGGGCAGTGGTTGAAGCCAGACATGGAGAAGAAGTTCTGAAGGCAGAGGAAATGGCTGCAAAATTCCGTGCTACGGGACAAACTCCGAAGAAGTGGATTGGCTGCTTCTGATGATGCAAACCTGGTCTTAAAATGAGTAAATAGATGTACTGTTTTCATTGTTTGTTTAAGTCTCCCCTTTCATACTTTCCACCTTGTTTATGTCTACTTACTGGAGAAGCAAATTTTCATTAATGAATCATATTGTGCTGTGTGTGTGTATAGAAATGGACAATATTTCATCTGTGAGAAATCTGTGAAATTCATTCTGATAGTTGTATGAAATCTTGTTAGAGAATTGTTGGGAGTATCCGGATGACATCTCTTTACTTATACATCATGTAACCAAATCATGTCTCGTATCAGTTGAAGAAGATCTTAACAAACTGTGACATATTTCCGCAATATGATTCTGAACCAGTTCCTTCGATTATCAAGTTTTTTAAACATAGCCATCCACAATATGATTCTGAACCAGTTCCTTCGATTATCAAGTTTTTTAAACATAGCCATCCAAAGGAAATAACTGATGGAGGACCATCAAGTCCAACAATTTCTACCGTGAAGGAGCCCACCCAAGCCGACAATGAAGTTATAGGTTATGCTTCAGCCTTTGCAAAGCTTGTATTTGTGAAGCTCAAGTCAGTTCACTATCATTACGAGCCTTAGATCAATGTAGAACCAATGACTAGCCCTTAAATTGACATTTTGAAGCTTATAATAGAGCCCAAGATATTTTGGAGGTTCAGCACGAGTGCTTAATAAAGTCTTCTTTTGTTAAGTGATAAATAAGAGCTTTTAAAGTTCATTAGCTCCTGGTTTATTTCTATTTCAGTTCCTTTTAATTTCTACAACTTATGGTAGTTTTATGGACAATTATGGGATATTTTATTTGTATCCATAGTACATTAGTTGCTAAAAGAAAGCTAAAAGGACCGGAGAAACCGGATTGTGATTATCCTAGTCTAAAATTTTCTTATTTAAACAACTAGCCGTTTATATTTGAAAGGCAGATTGCGATGAATAAAAATTTAGAGAATTTGCTTTGCAATTCTTAAGGGTTTGAATGTTTTCCTAAAACATATCATAAGGTTTTATTAGTTTCCAAAAACTAAAGGGTTTTGTTTGTTTCATAAATAATCACCTATCTTTCACCCGTATAACTTTCCAACCCAATTCTACAATTCCAACTTTCCATTTTCAGAACGTCCTGCTCAAAAAAAATCATATCTTTTTTATGCTCATTAGATTGAGAAACTTCCTTCATAAAAAAATCATATCTTTTTTATACTCATTAGATCGAGAAACTTCCTTCATCAATGTTGTAATTCACCTCTTGAACTTCAATTTAGCCTCAAAAACCACCCCAAAATTTCCAACCGTTTGCCCAAAAATGCACTTTGAAATCGTATAATTGTTGAGTCCGTAGTTTCAACACTTTCCTTGTCCAGAACCAATCTATCAAGAAAATTCATAACTTTTGTTCTAAACATTAGATGCCACGATTCCTTCACCAAAGTTATAACCCACGTCCTATTCTACAATTTTGCTCCAAGAAACAACTCCAAATTCCAAGCCATTTGTCCGAAATTCGCCTTACAATCTGACTGTTCGTTTGTACTCGAAAAATTTCAATTTTTACAAAACTTCAACCATCTTACCTAATCACTGTAACCATCACTTCCACCCACCTTCGACCACCACACGCCATCAATAACAGTAAGATTGGGGCAAGAAGCAGAAATCTGATGAATTGAATAGCATCAGAAAGTTGGAAATATTACATAGCATATCTGATGATTCTGAAAGTTCTAGTTGGGGAAATACCCTTCCTATATAATTGCCAAGGCTCAAGTAAATAAAACCATGAGCTTTAACCATACTAGGCCAAAAAGATCCACAAAGAACCATGAGCTTTCATTCTTTTTACACAGGTTTAAAAGCTCGTAGGTCCTGAAATATAGCTGGAATACTAACCAACAGAAGCCTAATGATAAGGATTAGCTTTCCTGAATGCTTCACAGTGGACAGACGAAGGAGGTTCTGGTTGACATCGCAGAAGAAGTGATACAATCATCCATACTTTCTTCCAAGAAACTCATATCATTGTTAACAGGGAAATCCAACAAAAGCTGGAGTGTGTTGTCCGTCGAATCCTCCAAATCAGAAGAGCTTGATGAAGAGCCACCCATCGCATATAGAGCATGAAGTTTGCAGCTTTTGCACTGAGTTTCATCGTTTTGATTGTTTTCTGTAACAGAGGACCCTGCCAAGTGAGGACTAACATCTAAAGTGATGACTGAAAATGATCCACATTTGGTGGTGGATGAAGAAGCCTGAGAGGTTGGGCTTTGGCAGACAGGTTTTCTATCCTTGTTCAATTTCCTGAATGCTTCTCCAACTTGTGAGTTCCACACGCGTAGGAAATGATCAGAATCAGTTTTCCCAGATGTGTGGACGAATGAGGATTCCCTGGAAAGTCGTGCTTCAGCTTCAAGGCGAGCGCTTTCCCACTGAGCCAAATGGCGAGTGGTGGGAGATGCAGGTCCCTTTATGGCTATTCCGCAAGAGGCTGAGGCTAAGGGCTTATGAGTTTGAGGGTCTAGTCCCTTACAAAGGAGGCGCTTCTTCAAGTGGGTGTTCCATAAGTTCTTGATCTCATTATCTGTTCTTCCAGGTAGTTGAGATGCAATGGTTGCCCACCTGTAAATCAAGGTAGAAACTCTGATAAGATTTCCAGATTCACTTGACAAAAGTTGTTCCAGCTAAAAGCAAGATAATGCACAATTTCTCAATAACAACATCAATATACGCGATTTAGCTGAATCTGTAAAAGTCTTTAATCCATGAAAGTCACTAACTTGTTTTGAGCCTGCTCATCTTTTCTCACACCAGCTCTCTATCCAAATTTCTTAAGAAGTAAGACAAAAAGGAAATACCTGTTTCCTAGAATACCATGAAGCTGAATTACAAGCTTCTCTTCCTCAAGTGTGAATGGACCTCGTTTGATGTCTGGCCTGAGATAGTTCGTCCACCTTAGTCTGCAACTCTTTCCACAGCGAAGAAGACCTGTTCAAACAGGTAAAATCCAGTCAACAATTGATACATTGACGTTCCTTCAAGCAAAAATGACATATTTAACCAAGAGATAGCTTTCAATGAAAGCTTGGAACTCCTCACAAAACTAATAATGAAGGCGATTATCATGAAGGAGAAATATAAATAAAGAATAATTTCGATTTCAGGAGTGAGTAATAACACTTCTCAGGTAGGAAATGGAACACACAGTGATTGACAGGGAAGTGGAGAGAGAGCTGTGCAGCATGCGAGCTTAAACGAGTTAAACAGGAAATTTTTGGTCTAATTCCAACCAATTCTCTTCTGGGTCCCAATCAAAATGCAAAACAAGTTCGCAAAAAATATCACTTTTAAGCTACATTTGCCTCTCAAATGCTTAACCGTCTATTTACCGACCTGCAAGCTTGGGAAGAGAGCGCCAGCTTCCATGGCCATGCTTCTTTATGTAACTAACAAGAACTTCATCCTCTTCAGGTGTCCATGGACCTTTCTTCAACCCCTTCTTATCACAACATGGTGTCCTTCCCATTTACTTTTCAACTTCAACAAAATTTCAAAACCTCCAAGCGAAACCCTTTACTGTGAAAGAAAAAAGCTAAGCACTAGAAAAAAAGTGCACACGCATTATTAAACACGGGTGACAGCAGCCGTAAAGAGAGAGGCAGAGTAGACGAGTGTGACATGGATCCAGAGAGAGATAGAGAGCTTTAAATGCGAAGTTTGTTCTTATCTAGGTAAATCGAAAGTGGGCATTTACTAAGGGTGTGGCAGAAAGGACGATCAGCGAGTTTCAAGCTGGTGTAAAGAGCAATAACTTGGCCTATGAATGAGACTAGACTAAAACACACGTCCAATCTATGCATGACAAGTGAGAAGTTGAATCATTATAGAGCCTCAAAGACCTTGTAGAAACAGTAATCATCATAGAGCCTCAGAGAACCTTGTAGAAACAGTGAAAAGAGTTAATGAGATGGGGTTTCCTGTTTTGACGGATTTTCGCCGTACAGAACTGGCAAGAGAGTTGACAGAGACAGAGACACAGACAGAGGAAGGAAGAGAGTAATAATGCAACGAAGAATTGAAGATGAAAGTGAAATGCATTAAAGGCGGATTCTTTGTGGACTAGACACAGAAATTTTACAAGATGAAGAGTTAATAATGGCAGGCTAGCCCGACTTTGACAGTGACCATCAAATTACTCGCCTTCTTCAACCAGTACTTCCTTGGTTCACTTGCCTGCCTTACAGCAACAGGACAAGAGAAACTTCCAAGCTCTGTTGCAACAAAAAATGTAGAGAAACTGGAAAAAAGAAAAGGAAAAGATAAAGGGGTATTGCCGTTTGCTCTTAATTTATGGGATGTGATCTTCTATGGTACCAACTCTCGCCTAATCCTGTGTTACTTTATTCTAGCCATTTATTTGTATAGGACTCATGTAAATAAATAATTAGGATGGAGTGACACAGAATTAGGCTAGAATTGGTGGCACGGAAGATTTGAGGGGTTAATTTATATGATAAGGAATTCGAATGTGTCGAGTGAGCTTGTCAGTTTGTTTGGTGGGAAAGAAAGCAGTAGAACAGATTTAGGGTGGAGGAAATATGAGAATGGCTTTGGTACCATAAATGCAGCGGTAAGTGTTGAGAGAGATGGCAGCGGTTTATATTTTGAAATTAATAAAAAAAGAGATTTAAAAGTTGAAAAATTTAACCATAATTATGAGTTAACAAAATTTTATAAATTTAAAAAATTTGAAATTAGATTAAAAGAAATCCTTCGAAATTTTAATTTATAAAAAAGTTTTTTTTAATAATTAATTAATTTAATATATTAATTAATAAAAATTAATATATTAAGTAATAAACTGATCTATTTTTTACAAGAATTATTAAATTAAATTAAACTAAAAGATTCAAAACTGAATCAAAAAATTAGACAATTTAAAGTTTCAACTGTTAAATCAATTGAAAGTTTCAACTATTAAATAGATTGAATTTTTCAATTATTAGTGTTGTAAAATATTTAAATTAATTAAATTTGTTTAAAATTTATGTTTAGTTTAAATTTACTTGGGCTTAACTTTAATTAGAGACGGTCTTTACTAAAATATTTCATGTTTTTCATTATCTAATTGGTATTATAATTATATTAAAAAGAATTCTCTTATTTGATTTAAAGTAATTAAAAAATAATTTAATACAATAATAAATCCAATCCAGACTAATAAAATTAATAATTTAATACAAAAATAAATTACTATTTTATGTCAAATGTAATTAATTTAAATTAAATTTTATATTTGATTAATTTACATATAACATTTGTATCGTTTTTTGTCTCTAATGTTTTTAACAAATTTGAAAACAAATAATAAAATTTTAAGATTAAGAATTAGTTTTAAATATCCACAAAATATTTAACAAAATTACAGCGATAAAAATAATCTTTTGATTTAATTTATATTTTTAAACTTTTAAAAAATTAATCACTAAATTAAAAAATTTTAAAAGATTAAACTATCTTTAATAACAGACAAAGTTTAACTTGTTATAGTATTATAGATAGTATTAATAAAAGCTGGTAAGATTAATAAGAACTCAATCATGAGACTCGTACTGTTAAAAAGAAACTATTTTAACTCTCTCTCAAGCCTCTATTTATTACGGTTTAATTGTTCCACGTCAACAATAAAAGAAACTGACATGAGATTCATAGAATTATGAATTCTCCCACCCTTCGAGCGAACTTTTAGGATTAATTCTCCCACACTGCCTCAAGTCAACATTGTAGTATTCGCCCGGAGCTAAAAAAAAGTCTACCGCGCAGCCACCTATGATTATGTGGGTGATGACGCCAATATAGCAGTATTCGCCCGAGGCTAAAAAAAGTCTTACGCACCACCAACCTACCAGTGCCTGGCTGCGAAGCATAGTGGGATGTTACGATCTAATTATCCCACGTCGTAATAAAAGAGACTAATGTGAGATTTATAGGCTTATAAACTCTCTCATCCTTCAAGCTAACTTTTGAAGTTGGTTCTATCATAAGACCTGGAACACTATTATAATCTTCCATATAAATACATAAAACTAAAGAAAACGCATTCCATGATATAGAAATCCCAAGTCTTCCATCAACAACATTTAATTCTTAGCAAGAGTCCGCAGAAGATGAACTTGATTCCTACCGAACAAGAACATACAACCCATCAACTTCCATCATTGACAAATTTTATGACAGGTTTAAGCAAATGCCAAATCATTAAGGCTTAGTTAAGAGTAAGCAATATCAGACGGGTAGCAAGTGAAACAAATATTGATCAGCAACTTGGCAAAATCCACAGAGTACTCACCACTTCTACCCTGTTTTGCCACTCGCTGTTCTTCCGTTACACGATATTCTTACCACAAACTACCGGCAATATATCGCCTGATCAATATGTGGAGGAATTTGCTTGATCTCAGTCCCCAGTTCTTGTTCAATCCTATACCTGGAGGGAAAAATGGCAGTAGATCAAGTTTATATCAGATGTTTTATCTAAGCCCTCAAGTTTAGACAAGCAGCGTGAGAACAATGCATACAAGTTAAAGCGGTCCTCGTATGTGATCAAGTTTACCGCTAAACCAAGGTGACCAAACCTTCCAGATCGTCCAACCTACATAAAACGATAGAAAACTGTAAGGATCAAAACAAATGCAAAGTTGACAGAAAACCAATTTATCCAACTTACCCTATGAAGATACGTTTCTGAGTTTTTGGGGAAATCAAAGTTAATTACAACATTCACTGCCTGGATGTCTATACCCCTCGTAAACAGATCTGCATCGAGTATATTAGTTACTTTTCAATGCATATGCCAGATTACAATGTCAAGCAAGGAGAAAAAGGGGATACTTCATACGGCAAATTCAAAATTGCATAATAGTGGAAAATCAAGCTAAACATGAAAAGCACAGTACAATATGATCACGAGCAACCGAAATGCTTATTGTAGTCAGTGACAGCTTATGATTGGAAAGTCAGGCAACATGATAGCTTTTCGGGCCATAGACCCATATTAACTTACTCTAGGAGGAATAGGAAGCAGGAACAGAACATGGGCCACAAACCCATGTTAACATA
>JANITX010000004.1:3788619-3798649 GCA_027564395.1 Erythroxylum ulei | reverse complement strand
AACACGTTATTAAAACCCAATTGCCGAGTGACTCGGGTGGCACGCAACCCACTAATCTTAGGCTCCGCAATAACCACGGCATCAACCTGATGCACAGAGACAAAATCCTTGAGCACCGCTCGGAATTCCATGGACGCAGCTCCGCGACAATTCCAGTATAGAAACTTATTCATAGAGATAAGGAGGTAAGACCACGTTACACTGTGGGAGACTCGCATGGACCAACAAACAGGCGGTCTACCTCTTTTGTCCCAGTCAAACCGTCCCCCTGATCGAGAGGAGTTTTAGGGACAACAGAATATTCGAACATTAGACGTAAAGTTTGAGGAGGCCTAGTTGTACACAACAACCACTTCTAACTAATTGAGATGTTTTCAAATCATCCGACAAAAAATAAAATAAAATAAAACTATTTTATATCAATACATATTATAATTTGTATTAATTATTACATTTATTTATCTATATAATAGATAATTCACATTCTTATTTTGAATTTTCTACTTATTAACATTAATCTAGTAATAACAAATTTGTTTTTATATTTAAGACTCGTCCCCTCGACATCCTTCAGCAAGTCGTCTTCTTCCTCATCCACACCATTCTTGATGCTTGAGTTGTGATTGGCGTCAAGCTATTTGGAAGCAGTAATTCAAAACCCTTTTTAGCGTTAACAGTTCAAATACAACTCCTTTTACTTCCATGGCCTCTGTGACGTTCAGTGATACCTCTTCCTCCACAACGGCTCGACTTATTCCCTTCTGTCGGCGTATTGTTCGCCGGAATGACGTTCTCCTCCGCCAATTGGTCGGCCGTCTTTCACATTGGCTCTTCACTCCCCTGAGACCCCTCTCCGCTGGCTGCTCCTTCACTACTCCAGCTCCGGTCATAAAGGCTACGCTCATGCAAAGATTGGAACTTTCCGGCATTGTTGATTCGTCAAAGGGATTTTGTTCGTTGGAGCATTTTATCGAACATGTATGTGACATAGCTAAAACTACTTTGTTCCTTGTGTAGCTGCAACTTTTAGTGAGGGTTCTGCTGAGGTGATTGATGGCAAAATGGTGGCTAAGCAAACCACAGAGGAGATTGCTAGTGAAGTGTCAAGAATGAAAGATGCAATAGGTATCGCTCGGGGTTTGGCGGTACTGCTTGATGGGGATACGAAAGACCCAGCAACTTATGTACGCAAGAAGAAGAAAGCTTGCGAATTTGTTGGATCAATTCTTTCGACGTGCATTTGCTTGCAGATTCATCAGAACATGAAGTGATCAAGTTTATATCAGGTTTAATGATGATCTTCCAGTTCATGGCATCCTTGTGCAGTTGCCTCTACCTCCGGTCTGATTCTAGATCATGTCTTAAGGAATGGATTGCTTTATGGGTCTTTCTTAGTTGAGATCAAATCATAGTTTGATAAGAAATTGGAATGTTTGTTGGACCAAACTGTATTGAAATGTTAATCCCTCTGCACCAGCATATGAATGAGCAGAATGTCTTTAATGCTGTTAGCATTGGAAAAGATGCGGATGGTTCCCACCCCGTCAACATTGGCCAACGTGCTATTCGAGGAATAGAACCGTCAACATTGGCCGACTTGCAATTCGAGGAAGAGAATCGATGTTTGTTACGTGTAACGGCTGCACGGAGTTGTTGCATAGGTATGGAGTCCAAATCAAAGGGAAGAAGGCTGGAGTCATTGGTAGGAGCAATATTGTAGGGATGCCAGCTGCTTTGCTGCTTCAAGTAACTCCTGTTTCCATTGAAAGTTATATTCTGGTCTGATTACTTTCGTGCTCTCGTCCCTATTTTCATCTTCACTTTAGTGTGCATTGATCTTCTGATGTTGGTAGAGGGAAGATGCTACTGTCAGTATTGTTCACTCTAGAACCAAGAACCCTGAGGAGATCACCAAACAAGCAGACATAGCGATCTCTGCTGTAGGACGGGCAAACTCGGTGAGGGGAAGCTGGATCAAACCTGGTGCAGTGATGATTGATGTTGGGATTAATCCAGTTGAGCTGAGCTGAAACTAGTTTCTTAGATGTGATTGTTATGCTGATGAAACTTTTCGGCTTTTTGTTATTGCAACTCAGTCAATATTATCACCATTGGAAGGATAAGGAGGTTTAATTAACCTTTTAAAGTTAAATGACTTTGCTGCTATTGCAGCTGATGTTTTAGTCGAATTGCATCGGTAAGATGTTAACAGTCCAGGTTTCCGGCTGGTTGGAGATGTTTGCTATGAAGAGGCCTGCAAGATTGCCTCACCTGTCACTCCTGTAGTCCTGTTCCTGGTGGAGTTGGTCCAATGACCATAGCTATCCTTCAATCTAATGCTCTCAGCTCAGCATAGAGGTAAAACAACTTCTTCACTGCCCATTAATGCAATTGATGGTACCACATTATCTTCACTGGCCAAATTGAGTCAGGCGATTAAGATTTGCTTGCCTCGGAGACAGATCGCTCGTGTATTATAGCAAAGAGTTTGCAACAACTCAACACCACATTCAACGTTGGGGAAAACCAAGTAAATGTGATTATGTAACCTCTTCTTTTCATCTGTGTTTTGGCTCATGCTTTCATTTTCCTTTACGAAGCTGTTTCTGTATGTTTCCATGTAGCATTTAATGGCTGCTTCCATGTTACAAAGAGATTAGGACGACATCTTATGAGGCTTCACATTAGAGACCTATCCATCAAGAAACTCTGTGCAATGTCCAAGATAACGCCACTCAAAAAAGTCCTCAAATTAATTCATCTATAAAAGTTTAAATCCCCAAAGTCAGTTCAATAAAATTACACTAGGTCATATGCTGTGCTATAAAGATACAATCCTCGCTTCAAAATGGTCAATCCCATTTCTGCTCTGCTGCTTTGTACTACGTAGAACAGAAACCTGCAGTGCATAGAAAGACAAGCATTCTAGTTTTAATATGCTAAATACAATTTCAGTTATCGTAAGGAAAGATGATAAATTGATTCAATATTGGTTTGCATACCTTGGGCCGTTTCATAGAACTTCCAAGGTATCCAATCCCAAAGGATGAAGAAGAATACGCTGCTGCTATCTCTATTGCTTTCAGTGTTGGTGAATCCTCAGGAGCCTGAAGAAACAAAATTAGTAGGTCAACATCATCGGTGGATTGAAAAGGGCAAACTTCTGGATCTCACCATTGCAGGAGCATCAGCTTGCACGAGGAGAATCCCTGAACTTTTATCAGCATTATTTGGAGCACTGCTTGAAATTATTGAACGTAAAACTTTCATGCTAGCAGAAGCAGGACCAGCCTGAGAACTGTTTGTGAGTAGCTACAATCAGGCATAATGTTCTTTAGACATGAACAAATAACTATCTAATTCAAACACCATCATCACATATATAGCATCTTAGTAAATCTACAAGTAAAAGCATTAGAATACATAGGGGAATCTCATGGAAAGAAATAAGTGTTAACTGCATACTAGTGAAAGATTCATAGCAACTGTGTTAATACCGAGCCGAAATACCCCTCTGTCTCACTGACAACTGGATTGATTATTCTATCAAAAGCACGCAAATTAGACAATTTCTTTCTTTGCTAATTTCTTACTTTCTTTGGGAGGAAATCACGGTACACTTAAAAAGCCAACCAAAGGCAGTTCCAAGTGAAGGAAATCATACATTGAAGATGAAACACAGCACTCTCGAGCAGCAAATCCTTTCATTAGGTATTCACCAGCGCCAGAAACACAACAACCAACAATGAATGGGGCCCCAAATGGACCTTTTGAAGAAGCCCAACAACCTGAACCGTACATAGCTGCTAACCCCACACGCCCACCAACCTGGGTCAGTTTTATGAGAGCACTATAAAAACAATAAATGCATCTAAGGCATAATTAAATTATATTTTCATCTTATAGCCCTTATTCATTACCTTGAGTGCTATACCACCACTAGAGGTTCCAGAAGCTATATGTCCCTCATTGTCAACACAAATAACTCCAACGGTATCCATGACACTGTCCTCTTCAAATGCATTTGTGGTGGATGATTGACAGTTATCATTCCCTTTTGAAAAGTCGCAAAATTGAGTTAGATGGCTCAGGAATACAAATGCAACTGTCCATAAACATCAGCATTTCAACATAGCTTCATGACAGATATCAGAAGCATAACACGTACATTACCAAGGAATCAAGTGGAAGAATACCAGCATAGCATGGAAACAAGCTTTTAGTGGCTGTCAGTTTCCACACATTGCTAGACTTAAAATTTACTTCTTAAAATCCAAGGAAAAATATTAGACTTAAAATTCAGATATTGAGTGAAAGAGTGCAAGACGGCCAGAGAGAGGGCAGTTTCACTATTTGGATGAAGAGGATAACAATTTCTTGATGCTTCTTAAATGAAGACAATAAAGCAGATGACCAATCTTCAGTTTCATTGAAACAAAAACACAATTCAGGTAAACAAAATGTTAATGTCCAAAATGACAAGAAGTGTAAGCATGCTACCTCAAACATTGCAAGAATACCTGAACCTTCCGTGGTCTTCTGAGGATTTGAAAGAAAAGTTCCCTCATCAGTAGATACCTTGGCATCAGCATTAAAAAGCATTTGTCTGTACCTTTTCCATTGGGTGCTGGCCCTTTCAGTCACTAGCCACTGTGTCAAAGAATCAGCATCTTCAAATGATTCATACCAAGACACTTATAACAGAATAGATAGTAATAGAGTTTCAGAACTGGTCCATGAAGATGAAAAAGAGAAAAGTAGATTTATTCTTAGATGAGTCAAGGCAACAAAGCAAATCAAACCTTGTTGGCCTCTTCAATAGTTGCTGGCAGTGTAACACCTTTAGACCTTGCCCACTCACGAGCACCTACACCAGCCAAGAACCTGCAGGCATAGCAATTAAGTTACTAACTGGAACAGAGAAAAACATAAAACTTCACAATCAAAAAGCTACAAACAAGATGTCAAAATAATTACATAGGAGGTATTCGACCCAACAATAAGGATCCGATCATTTGTTCCTTGGCCAACTTTGCAGCTATCTGAATGGCACTCCGAACACCTGATCTACAACTAAAAAAAATTATATACTCAATAAAATCATCAAAAGTATAAATGATTGAGTAAAATGTGAGGAGTTGTTATTGCACATTGAGCAATGTTAATGCCCTGCAAGTACCTGGAACAGCTCCAACAGCTCCAAATGCTCCAGACTCACCATCCATGATACTAGCATCACACTCAACATGGCCCTCTACAGTCAGATTAGAACCTCGACCCGCATTTGTGCACGGATCATCCTTCAATCAAACAACAATGACATAGTAGTATTGAGCAGCAGCGAGTGACACATAGTACAGATACAAGATAAACAAAAGGCTGATAAATGAACTACATAATTCAAGCATATGTCTTGGCTGTCACTTAAGTGGACAGTGAAAATATACATTAAGCTCTCTGTTACAGTTCATTGGACCAGCCACTTATCATGATATAAAGCCAAAAGAGGTTCAATAACATCAAAGAAAATGACGAAATGTATTGTCAACAACATTATCAGAACAGAGGTATCAAAGTTCTTATAATCTGATCTTAAGAAAACAGCGCATATTCTTAGAAAAGGAATTGGATACCTCTAAAACTTGGACGGCTGCCGTAACAGCGTCTATACACCCACCGGAACCCTAATTGTGCACAAAACAGAACAAAAACCGACCTTTAGATGATTAATAAATCTGATAGAAAAAAATTAAAGGAGAACCTTTCGGAGAATAGAAGCAGCAGCGAAGCAGGCACGCCTCATGGCGGACCTCAAGGCTTTCTCATTTGACGGAGAATGATAGCCGGCGCCGACGTGAACGGCAACAAAGAATCTAGGGTTTTGATCGCCGGCCATTGGGTCATTACACGATCAGGTAAGAGCGGAAAGTTTTAAATAAGACTGATGTTATTGATCTGTTGTTTTTTTTTGTTTTTGTTTATGTTTTTTTCTTAAAAAATAAAATTCAGTCAAATTTTGTAATATAAAAACTGAAAATCGAAAAAAAAAAAAGGTTGAAATTTCCAATAAAACACTGAAAATGAAAACTTATTTTATTATCATGCTTTTATTTTTTGTAATTACACTTTTATGTGTAATAATTATAATATATTGTAGTATATTTTTAAATTAATTAATTATTATTATAGCTAAAATTAAATATATAAAAATCAAATATTATTAAAAATTATACATTAATTGTATATAATAAAATGACATAAAATAGAAATTTTATTAAGTCGTTATAATCAATAAAATATATTCGTCATACTGTAATTTTTGAAAACATAATAGTACTATCATTTATAAAAAGAAACATAAATATAATCACTTTACATTTGTTTAACAATTTCATCTCGCTTTCAAGACATACCTCGAAGTTTTGCCAAAATAATATTATACTTGACTTGAGAACTTGTATCTTCATTTTCATTTTCTTTAATTTGTTCTTCATTTTCAGCACAACTTTCAAATAATTTATCGCTTTGTCTATACAATCTAATATAGTTATCTATATCACAATAAGCAATAACAACGTATTTTTGTTTCTTCATATCATATCTTATCATGTTTTTAAGTATAGTGAATCTTATTTTTAGAACGTCAAAATATCTTTCAATAACATTTCTTAATGAAGAATGCCTATAGTTAAACAATTCCTGTAGACTTTGAGGTCTTCCTCTACCTATATAATCTCGTAAATGATATTTTTCATTTCGATGCGGTGAAAGAAATCCAAGCATATTAGTATAGCCCGAGTCAACCAAACAGTACTTACCTAACATAGAAAGAACATAATATTAATAAAAAAAGTTAAAAATAAATCACAATTATTATGTTTATTTAAAATAATATAATACCTTGTAGAGGCATAGAAAATTGATTCACTAGATTTGTCACTGTTTTAAAAAAAACTCTAGAGTTATTTGCAGTACCTTCCTATTTAGCCATTACATATGTAAAACGTATATCAAATGAGCTACAATATATAATATTTTGGGTTGAATTAATTCTTTTGCCCCTGTATGGTATTTATTTATCGGTCGAAACATGTGCATCAATATGTGTATTGTAACACCCCATTCCCGCAATGACCGGAACCCGACATCGAGGGTAATATCCGAGTCTGTGCCCCCCACGAGGGTGGTGTGCTAAATCATTCAATCATTCGAAAATCGGTATACTTTTTTTTTAAGCAGTAACACATTTTGCGAAAATCAATAATCAAATTGGGCCCTCATACATTCATAAACATTTTCACTTAACACAATTTTCAATAGCCATTCGGGCCATTTTATGAATACAAAACACTTGAATCAATTCGAAATACACATTTATACGAAAAGATGCAAAATTTACAATTCAATACAAAATAAAGAGATGCAATGCAGACACGAACTGATCCCGACCTCTATCCTTTACTTGAATGCTGCATGTATACTCTCGTTAGCCTAACGAGGTATTCTTCTGAATCCTAAAAGATAGTTGTAAATTTTGGGTGAGTTTTGCAAACTCAGTGAGTGACCATCGTCGATGGCTCACTCAACACATAACACATACAATTCACATAATTCACATCAGTTCATTAACAATCATAATGAATCACATACACTTAATCATTCATTTCACATATTACATTCAACACATATTGCATTCAGAGATCATTCCTATCATGAATATGCAGTGCATATGAGACTCTCTTTCCAATTGTTATTTTGTTGTGACCGAGTGCCTAAACTGTCCCGTATCCTTTGGATACCGGGCTCATTGATAACTGTCCCATATAGGGCTCGTTTATAAATGTCCCATATAAGGCTCATTAAACGTTGAGCCTGAGGCTCTGAATCACTTTTGAGCTCGAGGCTCTTTTTCACACGTTGAGCTTGTAGCTCTGATCGGTGGCTACTCTATTCACAACTGCCATTATGTTTCATGCATTCATGCAATGGAATGCATCATTTACATTGCATGCACTTATTCGATCACATTCACTTATCATCGGATCGTAGTCTGGCATTCAACGTATAGTTGAGCAATCACTTATCATCTTGCATGCAAAGCACATTCTGAAAACACTTAATTCATTTTATTCACATACAATGAACACTTCAATAATTCAAATCAATCACATTCATTATTCAGAGATCAATGTATACAAGATTCACATAAACCAAACAAAGAAGTGAGACCATCTAGGCCTACTCACCGTACACTCCAAAGTAGCATTTGCTTCCCAATTCTGGAACACCTGTATGCGGACACTTAACCTGAACAACACATGTGTGCAAAACCCACATTTTACACTCATCAATAATTGCACACACATAAGCATTTATTTATGTACAATTGTATAAATGGACTATGTACAACGCATGTTCAATGACAATCCCGGGTATATGTCCTAGAAAACCTTTTTATGCTCATTCCCATTTCAAAATTCATATGTGTCTACTTAGCTTTACACTTCATTTGTACGATCATTTTAAATTCTCCTTTCAATCTTTACCCTTTTCATGTGTCTAGCTTACACTTCAATAACACTTAATTACTCTATATCATAACTCAATTTTTGTCATCTCTTTTCTAACCTCATATGATCTCATAATATCCATTTCCCGTTCATAGTTTAGCAATTTAAACATATGTACACATTTAGGCACATTGCCCATTTACACAATAACCATAAATACATTACCCACCTAGTTGGCTTGCAAAACTCTAAGTCACAATTGTCTTTCCCCTTGTTCTTGGGTAGGATTCTCTTGGTTTCCTAAAACAAAACAAATCTCATTCAGTAGGAATCCACTTAAAAACCCACAATGCAAAATCACAAAATTTGATTATAGCATAGTTAAACCCAAGAATTTTTCTAAACTCCATAAACTAAAATCCTTCAAAAAATCCAAAGATTCAAAAGATATAAATCAAACATTTTTGGACTGCTCTTGTCCAAAACAGTATACTATGCACAACTTCCATCTGAACTTTAAACATCTTAGAGATTGAATTAGATTCCAATTTCTTCATGCCATTTGTAGCTCCATGTCTCTAGTTTACCTCAAATCAAAAATCATCTCATTTGGATCTCTACTGTTCCAGAAAACATCAAAATACTGAAGCATGTTCAATAGATTAACACCAGTTCATATCCTTTAAGAACACACTCACTGTACCCATCCCACTCTTTTCACTAAATCTTTCTCAATTCAGTTCATATGGCTACTATTCTTGGTATAGATGTAGAGCAATGTCTTAGTAATCCAATGGTTCAAGAATCAAGTCATTTGAGTGTCTAGAGAAGAAGTTATGGCCCAAAAGAATCCAACATGTTCATATCTTTACTCGTATTGCACATACCTTGGTTCAATCACCATAACTCTTACTACAGATGTCAGATTGACTTCGTTTTTGGACTATTGGAAAGAGGACTTCTAGATCTACAACTTGCATGAAGACCTCAAAGGCCAATTCTATCGTCTGACTTCTGTATCTTCTAACGTTTTATCATCTCACTTTCTATCGTCTCACTTCCATCGTCTCACTTTCTATTGTCTCATTTCTATCGTCTCACTTCCATCATCTCATTTCCATTGTCTCACTTTCTATCGTCTCACTTTCTATCGTCTCACTTCTATCATCTCACTTTCTATCATCTCACTTTCTATCGTCTCACTTCCATCGTCTCACTTTCTATCGTCTCACTTCTATCGTCTCACTTCCAAATTCCCATTTCCATCGTCTCACTTTTTTTTCTCCAGAAAGTCTCCACTTATAAGGATCATAACTTTTGACTCTGATGTCCAAAATTTTCATACTATATACTGTTGGAAAGATAAAAGAAATATCTACAACTTTTTAGAAGGCAACTTTGCCAAAATCTATTTATATCAATCCCAATTTTGCTCTTAAAGTCTGAAGATGAATTTTCCATTCATACACCAACGTACTGCACCAAATTCTTAACTTCATGAAATTTTGAGACTCTTAGAG
>JANITX010000004.1:3678297-3693707 GCA_027564395.1 Erythroxylum ulei | reverse complement strand
CCAATTAATACATCTTATTCCATTAATTTAAACAATAATTCTCCTAATAACCACAATTAAATCTAAACCTTGAAATAGAATTTAAAATTCATGCTTATTCAAAAGAAAACGAATTCGGGGGCCAACAAAAGGCATCATATGATGTCATGGTTAGGCAAGTAGGTGGTCGAGGGAATTTAGGTTTCATACCAGATGACTACAGAAATTACTTACGGTCTAAAAGAATGAGAGATGCGAAAGGAGGGAATACAGGAGGTGTTATGGAATATTTGCATAAAATGCAATTAAATGATCAGAATTTTTTTTATGCTATCCAAGTTGATGAAGATGATTTAATAAACAACATTTTCTGGTTAGATGTAAAGATGAGAGTAGATTACCCAAAATTTGGTGATGTGGTTTGCTTTGACACAACTTACCGAAAGAACAATGAAGGTCGTCCCCTTAAATTACTTGTAGGTGTCAATCATCACAAGCAAACTACATTCTTTGGTGTTGCACTTTTATATGATGAGACATCCCTCACGTTTGAATGGTTGTTTGATACTTTTGCGAAAGCTATGTGTGATAAAAGACCTAAAACTATTCTTAAAGAGGTGTGTTACTTATCAACACAAATTCTTAGAGCTTTTTCATCACTTTGAAAGACTCCTTGAAGATCGTAGATATGAAGAGTTAAAGGCTTATTTTAAATCAAATACAAGTATTCTCTCATTATTGTATCCAATTGAAACTTTGAAACATGCAGCTAGTGTTTATACTCTTGAGGTGTTCAAGTGGTTTCAAAATGAGTGACGTAAGTCTCACAATTATTGTATTGAAAGTTTTTGGGGAGGATGGATCAATCACAAAATATCAAATTACCCCTCATAAGAAGAGTTATTACCATACAGTTACTTATGATTTATCAAATGGAAAAGTTGATTTTAGCTGTAGAAAATTCGAATTTGCTAGAATTTTATATTCTCATGTTTTGAAAGTTTTTACTGTGGAAAATATTATAAAATCCCAAGTCAGCACATATTGAAAAGGTGGACACGTAAAGCAAAACTTGGATTCGTGGGAGATGATAATTTTGGAATCAGCATAAGTAATTTGTATCCCAAGATATGTCAAAGTATACAATATAAAGAATTGTATAGATTATATGTTCAATTGGTTACAAAAGCATCTGAGAGTGAAGAGACTAACAAAATTGTTAAAGATTGTATTTTGAAGATGTTGGAAATCGTTGATGCTAGACTACCAGGTAATGGATCAACTGTCCAACAGTCGATTACGAGGTCTAATGTTAGATTACAAGGTGAAGAGATGGTTCAATATTCGAGTGTTATAACAGCTCACTTGAACTAAAATGGGATTGAAATTCGTGAAAAAAAAACAGTATTGCATTAAAGGAATCAAAATCAAGAAGAAAATTGTTTCAAGTAAGAGATTGAGGGGTGGCTTGGAGAAGGCTATGAAAAAAAGGAAATCAACAAAAAAAGTACAGACTTAGGCAAATCTTACAATTGTAGCACCAACATTACCATTTAATCTTGAGGTTCTATTTGTAAATTTTTTCATTGAATTCCATGTCCCTTACGTGTGTGCTTTTTAATAAAAAAGATTTAATGTTTTAATAATTAGTCTAGTATTTTGATTATATACTCTTTTAACTTTTTTAATGATAGGTTGTCTCTGTCAATTCAAGTCAAACAAATTTTATTGAAGGTCTTCTATTTTCTATGGACATGACCTACTCCTAATTGTTATTTATCTTTTTCTAGAATACTATTACTAACAACATTATGTTTAGTAACTTATTCACAATTCACTAATGATACTATTTTTTATGATTCTTATAGCCATAACAACCATATGGTGTGAGCAATGTAATGATAAATTACTCACGACAAAATAGTAATGTTAACTACAATAGTGCAGATATAGGTGGTTTCATTGAAACATGTGATTGTCTAGCTCCATGTGTAGGAGGCATATTTTGTAAATACAAAGTGAAAAGAAGGTAGAGTGTTTAAGTTAATTTGTGCATCTTTATCGACAAGGTGCATATTTTGTTTCCTATTAAGAATTGACAATTTCTTTCTTGTACTTATTATTATGTAATTTTTATATATTTTGTTGATTATGTATTGTCTATGAATGACAAATCCTTATGTTAAAAAAAATTTGTGCCAAAATGCTAAATGTTTAATTATTGAGATTGTCATAAAACTTCTTATAATGGTATGGACAAAAAAAACCAACATCGATCTTCTATTTTTTTTCAGGGATGACATTGTGGGGGAAATTATTGGCAAAAGTGAAAATGTAAATTCAGTCGTAATGTAAATGAAGCTGTGAGAAACTCATGGTAGAATGGAAAAAAAGAAACCAGATTGTAAATAAATGTGTATTTATGGGTTATAATCTTGAAAGTAGCAATCATGAAAACAAATCAACACTAGCCAGTTTTGAGAATAAATCACAATCTACAAATATAATCACCACAAAAGATCCTTGGATTCATGAGCTAAACAATTATAATACAAGTATTGACTTTAACTCCAGCTTTCCTTCAATATGCGCCAAAGAGAGAAAAGAGAAGTAAGAAGTTGAACCAGTTGCATCTCCATTGCCAGCTGAAAATGTAGGACTTGGAGCCGAGCTAGTATAGCATCCAAAGTTGTAAGAAGGCTCAAATTCTCTGAGGAAGAAAATTTGGCAGCATCTTTCATCATTATCATGTCAAGTTGATTCTTAAGCTTGTGAACCCAAGAGTGCATTGTCTCACTCTAAGGAGTTATCACTGCCATCTCCAAACTCCAAAGTGAAAGGTCTGTTAGAAGTAAATTCAGGCAGCTACTTCTGTTTTTGTGTTGTTTTCTCATACAGGTATTAACAGAACAATACACCTTTTTCCTTCTAGCACAAAGAACAATAAACCTATATCCTTAATGGATCATAAATTTTTTGTAGCTATGTGCTTAAGCCTACCCTTCTGGTATAGTAGTCACAATTATATAGTAAATGACGTGCATAACAAAGTGGATTAGTGATACACTCCCTCTGCTACTTTTACAATAATTCTATCTTAGCCATTTTCAATTGCAGATGCAATCATGAATATATAAATAAAAGATCTGTCACATATATATCAAGCACCATACCTCACTTTAAGCTTAATACTCAAGTGGATGTATATTTTCCGTCAAGGTTTTCAAGTTCAAACATTCTAATACATTAGTAGATACAAATATCCACAAACATTCTAATGATGGCAAGGCCTCTTTCTTGGAAAATTCATATTCCCGTTGATGTACTATCCCTTTTAACTAGAAAGCAGAAAGCTAGTAAGTGATTTTAATTTTGTTAGCTAACCAAAGAGATTAAAAAGGACAAAGGCATTTGGAAGAGAATAGGTTGATGACCCACCAGGGAAAGTTGTTGTTCACAATACAACTTATGACATTATGCAAGGATCTGAGCATATTATTTTCTTGATGCTTAGCTTTCACGGTGGTGACTAATTAAGTCACCCCTGCGACTAGCCACACCACCCTCGTGAAGCTGGAATGATGATCATCAGGTAGTACACGATCTTAACAGAGAGGAAACATCAGGAAGTTGCACGATCATACACAAGCACGATTGTGACAGAGAAGAAGCTGTGTGCAGTGAAAAGACCCCAAGATAATCAAAAAACAAAGAAACCAAATGGTAAAAGGGAAAAAGGAAATCAAAAGAAGTACCTGATCTAACTGTGCATAGCGAAAAGACCCCAGGGTAATCAGCCTTGCTTCCAATGAACAAGGCCCTTCAAGACACCACAAAACAGAGCTTCCAAAAACACCAAATGAGTGAAAGAACCAGTTCCAAGAGACAAGACATACAGATTCTAGAAGACTCCACTAGAGTAAAGGCATTACTTCCAATGTTCTACACACAAAAGTAGTATAGTACAGGACCAAGAATAAACTTTGAGAGCTAAGATAATCATCCCAGTAAAAACGCAACGAAATACTTCCAAACTAGACCCCACCAACTAAAACTACAATTACTAGAAATCCAAAACCTAGAAGAGTCGCACACCTTCATAAAACTACACCCCAGGATGGATGCACATTGGGCAATCCCACTGCCTTAAAAAATTTTCATATAAAAATATTATTATTTTAAGTTTTGATCCCATTTTTTGCCCCCATTAATTTAATTGGTGACAAAAAAATTAATAATAAAAATTTTAGATATATTAAGATATCAAATAAAAATAAAATCTGAGCCCATCCATTTTTATTAAGATTACTATTATTTGAGCCCATGACTTTTTTAAATAAAAGCCAACAAAAAGAGAGATAAAAACCACGTGCTTAATTGACTTGTTTTATTGAGATTTTTTTTAACCCTTTTGGCTTCTTCTTCACCTAACTCCACGAGGACCACACCCAAAGGTTTCATCTTCTCCATGTTGCAGTTTTTGAGTTATGCCCATCAAAGTAACTAGTAATTACCAACATTTGCCATAAATTCTGCATTTAAATAGTAAGTTAATTGATTCCCTTCTATTCTTTTCAATATTTAGTTGATTGCTTTTTCTATGTGTGTGTGTGTGTGTGTGTGTGTAAATTTTACTTTTTGTTTGTGTATTCCATATTTTGCATCTGTGTAAAGTGTTATTCTAATAGTTTTAATTAGTTAATTTTATATGAATAGATAATTATTTTGTTTATTTTGTATTCAATTTGTCCCCATATGAGACTTTTTATAATATCTTTTTATGTGGATATGTGAAACTCATTGAGTCATTGTAGCATTCGTAGATTTTCTTTTACTAATTGGTAAATAATCAAAAGAAAGAAAATTAGTAATTCAAAACACGTGAGGAGAAATTCAATGATTCTCACCAATTTAGAGACAAAAGAGAAAGAGAGCAAATAACAATTTTTTTGAATTGATGAATGGGCAATGAGACAATGAGTGCTTAAGGAAAATAAATAAAATGGGGGATGTAGAAATATCAAATATGAAATTTATAATTAATTAAAAACAGTCATGGATTAGCAAATGTAGCTTTTTTTTCTTTTTGATAATAATACAGTTGTTGGTTCTTAAACAAACTTTTTTTTCTTACAACATTATTTTTTCTTCATGTTCTTATATACATATTTTATTTGTATATCATGATATCTTCTCTAATTACTTAACTTTGATTTTAGTTATGGAGAAATTTCTCAAAAGAACTTTTACAAATAAGGATTTAAGCCCTAACCCTTTAAAGCATCTTCATTTAGAAGTCAATTTAGATGATCTTCAGTCTGATTCTGGATTGTGGAAAAAAAATTTCAAATTGTCATCCTAATGACTGTGATAGAATACAAAGAGCTTATTTGCAAAAAAAGTCCATGTCAACCTTTTGAGCATGATTTTCTATAAAGAAAACTTGGAAATATTTATCGTAGATTTGTTCCATCTTGGTTTAAAGAATATGCCAATTGGTTAGAGTATAGTGTTACAAAAGATGCAGCTTTTTGCTTATGTTGCTATCTTTTTAGGCCGGATATTGGAAGTTAAGCAAGTGGTGATATTTTTGTTACTGATGGATTTAACAATTGGAAGAAAAAAAGACAGATTTTATATTCATATAGGAGGTCTTAATAGCTCTCACAATATAGCTTGGAAGAAATGTCAAGATTTGATGAATCAAAAACAACATATTCAAGTTGCTTTTGTTAATCAATCCAACCAAGCTTGAAAGGACTATCGTAGCCAATTCACTACATCAGTGGATTGTGTTCTATTCCTTTTACGTCAAGGATTGACTTTTCTTGGTCGTGATGAATCAGAGACTTCTAGTAATAATGGTAATTTTATTCAACTTTTACAATCCTTGGCTGACCATAATGAAGCTATTAACAATGTTGTTTTAAACAATGCTCGCGGAAATCTCAAAGTCATTACTCCTGACATACAAAAGGATATTTTCAAAGCTACTGCAATTGAAACCTCCAATGCCATTATTAATGATCTTCAAGGTGGGTTATTTTCTATCCTTATTGATGCATCTCGTGATATCTCAATCAAAGAACAATTGGCTATTGTTTTACATTATGTGAATGCAAAAGGATGTGCGTTTGAGCGATTTATTGGTATTATTCATGTTAGTGATACCGCCTCTTTATCACTAAAGTTTGCAATAGATGAATTATTTTCAAAGCATGGATTGAGTACATCATCTCTACATGGGTAAGGCTACGATGGAGCTAGCAATATGCAAGGAGCAATTAATGGTTTGAAGACTTTGATTTTAAAAGAAAATAATTCAGCTCACTATGTTCATTGTTTCTCTCACCAATTGCAATTAGCACTTGTAGCGGTGGCCAAGAATCATGTACATGTTGCTTTGTTGTTTAACACAGTCTCAAGCTTATCAAATGTAGTTAGAGGTTCTTGTAAAAGAAAAGATGTTCTTCGTGAGAAGCAATTCGGTAAGATTGTTGAAGGGCTGAAAAATGATGAACTTTCAAGTGGTAAAGGTTTACATCAAGAAACTTCTTTTCAAAGACCAGGTGACAAACGCTGGGGCACATATTATGGATCATTATCAAGCTTAATCGTGATGTTTGACTACATAGTTGATGTTCTAGAGATCATTATGAAAGAAGGCACAACTTCAGAGAAAAAAGGTGAAGCATATGCTTTGCTTGATTCTATCCAATCTTTTGAATTTGTGTTTAGCTTGCATTTAATGAAAAAAATCTTGGGCATCACAAATGAATTATCTTAAGCATTGCAAAGGAAGGATCAAGACATTATCAATGCAATTTCTTTGATTAAAGTTTCCAAAGGACTACAAATGATGAGGGATGATGAGTGGCAGTCCTTATTTAATGAAACATCTTCATTTTGTAAGAACCATGATATTGTCATTCTAAACATGAATGAAAATTTTGTACATCGGGGAAGGTCAAGGCAAAATGCACAAAAAATGACAAATTTGCATCATTATCAAGTCAAATTATTTTACATTGTGATTGATATGCAACTTCAAGAGCTCAACAATCGCTTCAATGAGGTAAATACCAAGTTGTTTATTTATGTGGCATGCTTAAATCCAAATGACTCTTTTTATGCTTTTGATAAGCTAAAATTGATTCAACTTGTTGAATTTTATCCTTCTAATTTCTCTAAAGTAGAGCTTATCACTCTTGGTGATCAACTTAACAATTATATTATTCATGTGCAATCTGATGATCAATTCGATATTAAATGGGATTAGTAATCTTGCCAAGAAGCTAGTTGAAACAAAAAGGGATGTTGTGTACCCTTTGGTGTTTTTACTTGCGAGATTAGCTTTGATTTTGCCTATTGCTACTGCACCAGTGGAAAGAGTATTTTCTACAACGAAGATAGTGAAAAATCGCTTGTGCAATCGGATGGGAGATTCATGGATGAATGACTGTTTGATCACATATATTGAGAAAGATATCTTCAATAGTATTGACAATGATAAAATTTTACAGCGATATCAAAATATGAGGACTTGTAGGGAACGATTGTAATAGCTTATATACTTATATGTAAGAAGATCAAGACAATGATGTAATTTTTTGTTTATCAAATGTACAAATATTTGTATCTTTTTCAGTAATATAAGAGTATTTTAAATATTTTGCCCTCACTTAAAAAAAATTTATGGATCCGTCCCTATGGGGAGTAGGAGCACAATCTTAGTAAAAGGCCAAATAAATTTAAACTAGCTAGACTATAACGCATTGGTTCATATATATATATAACAAAATCAATTTGTGTTAGCCATTTACTTGAAAGAAGCCTGTAATTGCAAAGAAGGAAAACAAGGATCGTAAAGAGTGATCAATAATAAATAAAAAGGCTTCTATAAATCAATTTCTAGCCATTATATTTCTTTCTAATAAATAAAATAATTGATCTCATAAATTAAAGTAAGAAGTTACTGAAACAAACGTGTTGAACTTATTAGATAATAAGTTGGGTGACCTAATTATGATAATTTTAAATGGAATATTACTTATCTATTTGTGGATTTCCTCACCATAATGGTTATATAATTGATCTTTAGATTTGAGATTGTTAAGGTATCTCATGTGAGAATTCTTGTATTTGGATGCTACTTATAGCCGATTCTATTTAAGGTTGTTCAGTCGGTAGTACTTGGATATAATATGAACCATATGAACGTAGTTGACTAAATTAATAAAGATTCATCATTCTAAAATAATTAGAGAGAATGTTCTACTATTCTTGAATATTAGTGATTTAAGGAATTCTCTAATTAGAGTCAATTGATATTTGAAAAGATATTTTTCAATATCAATTATAAATCAATTATTAATTAGAAAAAACGAATATAATTGGATTAAAAAAGAGTAGATACTATGTTGATATTTTATATCTAATTGAAATATTAGATGACGAAAGAATTAATTATATATTATAACTGTGCATGCATAGATTGAGTCAAACTGCTTTCACATTCCTAACATTTAGGTAGTCATAAAATGATGCTAGACGTTAATTTTGATCTATGATTATAAATTGTTTAATTAGAGAATTAAAGATAAATTTAAAAGAGTTTTAATTTTATAATTTTGTTTATCAATTAAAATTATAATTTATAATCATTGTCAATATATTAGCAACCTAATGGGTCACAATAAAGAGCATTTAAAGAAAGAAAAATTAATTTAAATTAAGTTGGGCTTAATTATGAATTTTGAAAATTTTCAAGGATCAAATATGATATATTTGATTGTATTAAATTATAACTGGAGTTTGAATTTAATAATAATTAGAATATTCAATTTTAATAAAAATAAAACTCTATTGCTTTTTTATTTATAATTAGAGTTGGTGTAATTAAATAGAAAAAAAGAGGAATTTTTTTTAAAGGAATGTGATAGAAGAAGAGTAATAGAGAATGAGACAAAGATTCTTTTTCCCTTTGAGATTTTATATTTGATTTGTCACCATAAAAATCTTCTTCCAATATAAAATGGAGCGTTAAAAACTCGCTTCTAAATGCATCTTCTTTGCCACTACCTCGTTGATTTAATTTTCCCTCTTCATCATTCTATTAGTTTGTAAAAGTTTTGGTTTTTACTTTAATTGTTGTTTGACTATAATTTCTCTTTAGTTTTAAAGAGAATCAGTGGGAGATTTTAATTTTATTTTAAATATATTTTAATTATAATCATCTTATTGTGACATTTGTGCTAACATGTAAAAAGACCAACGTATGTAGTTGCTATTGTATTAGAAATTTTCTCCATCACAAATAAATACTCATAACCTAAGACAAGTTTACCTATTGTTGAACATTAATATAATAATGAATAAAGTGTCAATCTTACGAGAAAGCTTGAATGGTTTAGTATACTCTCTTACGACTAACTATTTTAGAAAAAAAGTCAACAAATCTAAATTCATAAGGTTTCCCACTTTGCGAGAATGTAATAAAGGAATATCAATTGTATGTAATATTTTTTTTACATTTTTATAAAAAGGTTATTTCTGTGAGTCGAACTTGTGACCTTCTCTTATTACTAACTATTTAAAGAATATAAACAAAGCAAATAATTAAATAGATAACTCATATATGAATAGGGTCCAGATAAGAACTCCCTCTAGCACCATTGTTATAGTCATGATTCATTAAAATAAGACGGTTTTTGATAATTGGACCAATAAAAAATCTTAGATTATGAAATGACTCTCTTTTTAGTTACATCTATCTATTCTTAAGTTGATTAATTGATCTCTCTATCTAATTAAAACTTAATTGTGTCCTTCGCGAACACGTTATAAAACATAATTGTGACTTAAGTTATGTATCTTATGTTAAAAAACGATGATAATGTTATTAATAAAAGGACTCAAATATAAGACTCAAAATACACCGAAGGAGTTGTAAAAACAGGAACAAAAGAATAAAACTTGGACACACACTACACGCACTACACTTTAGAACACTTGTCTCTCTCAAGACTCACTTCTCTCTCTTTATTTAGTGGTATAACAACAAATGGTGCTATTGCCTATTTATAGACAAGCACCACCAACCTAGAAGACTCTAGACTTGCCACTTGCCAACTTGCCAACTTGTATAAGTTGCAAGAAACTTCTAGATTTGCAAGTTGCCCACTTGCAAGATTTTTCTAGATTTTTTTTTACATATCTAGAGTTTTCTACAAGTCTCTAAAATTAGTTGGTGATTTCTAACATCTTATTCTAAAGAGGGACCTGGAGTTTGACACAATCATATCTTAGGTTGTGTATCTTATTATCAATACTTTTAATATAGAAATAGGATCAGATACACTCATGTCTAAGACTGTAGATTTCACTATAACTTTTCTCCATTGGCACATAGGTTGATACATGACCACATAATTCTTTGTAAATTATCTACCACGTGGTCTCTTCTTTACTTATGTTTCTAACTTTGTCTTCATCTCTAGGTTATTCGAGGAGAAGTACACAACCATGTGTTAGGTTGTTTCAGCCAAGAATTTTGTTTTCTTCATATTTTCACTTTTAACCTTCTCTGATTCTTAATAAATCTAATCTCAAGACAACATCTTCTTTGTTGGGTCCGGCCCTGAGGCCGATGGGCTTAGATCCCCAGGTCCGGCGGGCTTAGATCCCCTACCGGTCCCCCCAAACTTAATCGGTATTGTCCTCTTTGGTCAAGGGTGAGGCCACGCCTCGAACCCAAGACCTCAAGGTTTTGTTGTTATCTAGCAACACGCCTCTCACCATTGAGCCAAGGATCTAAGCTCGCCGGACCTGGGGATTTAAGCCCATCGACCTCAGGGCCGGACCCAACATAAATCCTTCATTTTCATTGTCAAAATGATCATGAAAGATTTCTAAAACAGTTGGAATGAAGTTTAAATAAAAGGTAGTGCATGATCATGCACAAGCACGATCATGACTGAAAGGGGCCATTAAGGGGTTGCACGATCGTGATAGTGGAGGTATCCTGCTATTTGATAGCTTTGAACACCCTTCACTCTTTTGATCATAAATTCTTCTCCAGACCTCTGATTGACTTGAAATTTGAACCACAAACTCCTCACACATTGCTCTTCCTCTCCACCAAGTTTCATTGTCATCTAAATTCATTAAGAATGAATTTTTGTTTACCAAATGTTTAGGTCTGAAATTTTGGAGATGTTATATGAATGAATGAGAGTTTAGATACTGTATGACATGTTAGATTGTTTGGAAATCTATGAATATGTCAAGTTGAACAAAGTTGTATATTTTGCAATATGTTCCTTACATGAGAATTCTGAAATGAACCTGTTTTGTTTTAAAATTGTTAAGTCCTAGTTGTGAGTAAATAGGCATGCCTAGAAGTGTCTGTAGCTGCTCTTGTGGCACTTCGGTGTTTTCTATTATTGACACTTTAGTGTCTCCTATTACTGACACTTCGGTGTCTCTTGTTATTGAGCCATAAGTCTCTCATGTTCTGTGATGCTGATCACGATATCTCCTGTATTAGTCCCGTTACCCACTTCTGTAAAACAGATTAGCAGTCTAACTTGTTTTGTATTTTGATACATGTTTAGTTTTTATATAAACAAAGTTTGTTCTGGTTCAAATCATGTTCTGATATGAAGGGTTTATACCCTATTCTGATACTTAGTTCTGACATTTGTACATTCTGATATGAGACTTAAATGATTTGCTTCAACATGAGAAATATTCTATATTGATAAATTATATTCAGTTCTGAAATACATTGTGTTTGAATTCTGATATTGGTGAGTTATGCTCTGAAACAAATATATATTACGTTCTACTATGTTATATTATATTTTATCATTCATGATATTTGGATTGCTTTTAAATATATGAATGTTTAGAGACAGTTTTCATTATGTATCCTGTTTAGTTATTCCCTACAAAGTTATATGCTTAGCACAGTGGATTTGTCTCGTGTAGGTTCAGATAGAAGGGTATAAAAATTGGGACAAAGACAACCGTAGTGGCCAATGAAAAGTGTGTTTTGTTGTGAATAAGTTCAGTTTGTTGATGTTACTGACTTGTATTCAGTATGATGAGACAGTTTGTATTTTGCATATATGGTTTGTAATATTTATAAACAGGAAACAATTTGGATTTCAAGGCATGTAATATGTTTTGTGTTATGTCACTACAATCTGTATAGTATGTTTAAAACATAATGAAATGTAATGTAATGTATGGTGCTTGAGTTTCTGAGAACACTTGGAATTGTTGGTATGATATGTTTTGGGTGTTGTTATGTGTAGCATCTGCATATTCTCCCAGGGGGTATATGGGTGTTACATATAAGGAATTGATGCACTCTTTCTTCTTCCTTGCGTTTTTTCTGACTGTGCTCCAACATTACACTTGCATTCTCTATAAGTGCATATCAGAATTTGCTCATAATTTTCTATCCCATCCCATAATGCCTTTATCCTTCCATACTATGCTACCATGGTCATACTATGCTACTTACACTTAGCCAAATTAGATTTCAATTGTTGAATTTGAGGTCCATTAGAAACAAAAAATTGCTCCTTGATTTCTTACAAGAGATCTTTTGCATTCTCCATATATGATACGGTTAAAAGCAAAGTTAGTTCATGGTGATTCAAATCTACGACACTAGCATAAACTAAACCATCCACCAATCCTCCAACTCTGAGGAACTTCTTCCAATTTGTTGATGGTTCCATTTACAAATCCCCATTTTTTTATGCCAACAATGAGGTTTGCAGGGTACAAATTCATTCGTCATAGTTCTCTCTTTGCAACTATAACTGTGTGATCACATTCCCTGGGTTTTCATTCGAAGTCAAGTCATAAAGTGAGATCTTCTTTTTAACCAGATCATTCTTTAGTGGTTCTTCATCCTCTGCTATGGCTATTTCTAGATCTTAGGCTTTTAGGGTTAATTTCAAGTTCAGAAGTGTATATGAGTCTGATACCATAAAACGATAAAATTTGTAATGAATTTTCTATGTTGTTCTCATTGCCCTGAAAGAAGGATATATACATATGGGTGAATAAAGTCTCCTACTCCTTAAACCATCTCCTAAAAATATTCCTAGAATACCTCATGTCTATCAGAATATTTCATATCTATCAACAACAATAACAATAACAACATCAACTCCTAGTAATAATTTCGTTAACACTCGAGGTCTGGGGATATCTATTAATCAACGATGCATAAAACATAGTTGCTATATTTACACATTTACATACCTTGCTTAATAGATACTTAGCTATCAAAAAATAACAAAAACTGTTTGCTTTGACATGATATAATCAAAAAGTTTTGCTACAATAAGAATTGATTCTCATCCTATAATAGAAGAGAACAAAATAAGAGGTGTTTATATGATGGTTACTTCTATTAGTTACGAAACCTCCTTCAAAACTAGCTAAACTAAAGTGAGAGTTACAACTCCTTATTAATAATCATAACTACTCCTAGCTAAACTGAGAAAATGAACAATAGTATATTGAACTACTAACATAATAACTGTCGAGAGATAAAAGCACAACTCTCTAAAAGAACAATCAAAGAGCAACAACAAGAAACTTTTCAAATTTAATTAGAAAATATTAGTATGAGAATGAAAACTTAATAAAGACGCAAAGAATAAGATGTACATAAAAACCCTCTAATGTAAAGGAAAAATCATTGGCTAAACCGACAAGAAAATCCACTAATCTTAAATAAGGATTTACAAATTTTAATATCTCACCACACAACTACAAGATATCTCACAAAGTTTTACGATTGAAACCTGAAGTTGATATGTCAATCATCAGGCTCTCAAACCATTCCCAAAAAATAATAAAAAAAAGATGAGAATCTTATACTACTTGCTCTCTCTTTGTTTATGTTCACTTTTTGGTGTTTTGAACACCACTTTATGCTCCAACCTATGTCTTTTCCTCATTTATATCTCGAAATAGGTTTTCTACATTATACACAATCACATAGATAACCGTGTAAGTGATGATATCTCTTCCAGCATCTCCTAGCTATCTGGTAGCGAGCTCAACAGGATCAAGGCTTAAAGCTCATCATCAAGAATGATATTCATTGTTGTAAGCTTGTTGATTATATCCTAGAAATCAATTAGATGCTCCGACACAATTTTTTCATATTTCAACTTCAAGTTTACAAGTCTTTTAATCAGAGATACCTTGTTGTGGGTATTCTTCCTTTCATAGAGTCCTAACTTTTTTTCATAGCTCAAAAGAATATGTTTCTTGAGATATATATGGTTGAATATACTGATATCAATCCATTGTCGAATCAAGCCCAGAGTTTTTCGCTTCATCTTCTCCCAATCTTTATATGACATCTTCTCATATTTTGAAGGAACATCATCCTTCATACCTTTGTCCACATCAATAGGATTGAAAAGTTCCTTGCAATACAGAAGGTCCTTCATCACGGGCCTTTTAGTTTGTTAACGTCAACTTGACCATAGAGCTATTTCCAGCATCCATCATGATGACTTTGATACCAAGGTTGAAAATTCATAAGTAGAGTAATCCCACATCAAAAAGAGACATAAGAATGAAGTGAGTAATATACAAAAATAAGACTCCTAACCCATTGTCTTAAGGTTTTGTGATGAGATATGATATCCTGATTGTATATAAGCTCACTTAGATCTGGTTCAATTTCTCCCCAGGCCCCCCTTAAAACCCTTTATTAGTATCAGAGCTAAGTTGCAAAGTCCGATGAATAAAGATTCATAGATTTGAGTCAGATAAATGAGTGATTCATGGAGTGACTCAAATGACTTCACATGAGCTATAGATTGAAGGAAAGCTAGTCTGATATGGATGGATCCACTTGTAAAAAGGAAATGTTGGAAATTTACAAGTAGAATAATCTTATATCGGAAAGAGACATAAGGGTAAAGTATGTTATATGCAAAGATAAAACTTGTAACATATTGCTTTAAAATTTTGGGTTAAGATATAATGTCCTGATTGTATATGGCTCACTTGCTCTGGTCTAATTTCTTCCCTGACCTCCTCAAAACTCTTCGATTATATGGTGTTTTAAATCTTAAGGGAGACCTCCTCACTTACCGCAAATAAGGATCGATGATTCTCTCAACATAATAAACTATTTAACTGTCATTTTTGTAAATATTCAAGCTTTCTTTTAATGCCTCTCAATCTACTTTAATTACAACGAGGAGATCGAAGATTAGACCAAAATGTTCTCAAAACGACGCTGTCTATAATGGCTTAGTTGTAAAAGACAAAATTTTATATGAGAAGGCCTTTACTTTGGAGCAGAAGGTTGAATCCCCAACCCAAAGGGCCCCCCACACCCCGGCCCGACGAAGCAACTGGGAGGATGTAAATCAGGTACT
>JANITX010000004.1:3433142-3445416 GCA_027564395.1 Erythroxylum ulei | reverse complement strand
GAACAAGAGGGCTGTATTCAGGGAACCACATGTTACGCTTCACATAAGCAACCGTCTCCTCCTGCATAAACGATTATTTTTAAGCAATTAGTATCAGTTTTTACGGGAAAACATTCGAATGTGATATCCAAAATCTTGCATACTTTTGGCATGTTCTTGAGATCTTTGGGGCCAACATCACCGTGTCCTTCTGCCAACCCTTCTGCAACAGCTGCTTGCACAACAGCAGCACCAACTTCTGCTGTAATGTCTCGAATACTGCAAAACATTATTAATTAGCACGGTTTCAATCTACGGGAAACATGTAACAGGACAAATCTCGATCTTGTTTGTGGGTTCTATAAGTTTAAGTCATAGGTGCGTTCATATCAACATGCCACAAGAGGAGCAGAATCTAAATCTTCCAAGTGAACCAGTACTAACATGCAGATTATTGATTACCAAATACAGTACCCTGTATGGAGATGAAAGTAAAATGTGAAAATTTTTCATACCAAGAGCTCGAACAGTCACCTGTTAATTGATGGAAACAAAATGCCGTTTTCAATTTCTTCGTCTGTCATGTAAGAAGCGAGGCTGTACAAGAAGAATATTCTCAGTTGTTAAAGAACCTTCGTGCCAGAAATACAAGAAAAAGGGTTCATTTTCAATTTTACTACTACACTAGAGCTTATGAATCTTTAGCGAAGAACAAGCACAACAAAATTAGAGTTTAGCCTAAATCAGGGGGTACATATCTTCGGATATCACTATTTATCAGTGCTCAAATCCTTGGTAAAGTAAATGCATGGAATAAGCGATTTAAGAATTTAGGTTCATGGTCCAAACCGTTCTGCAGCTGCTTGTAACATTCCATCTGTAATGAATCTTGCACCTGACAAAACAGCCCCCAAACCAATCCTGAAAAGGTGCATAAATGTTTGTACATATGTCATAACCTGGACATCACAGTTTAAAGTTTCGAGTCAAGGAGGGAATGCATACCCAGGAAATAAATACATATTATTTGCTTGATTTACATAACCTACTTTTCCATTCCCTGAAAACACATACTAACTTGTTAGTCATAAACCAAAACAATGAATAAAATGTGTGGGTCGGTAGATCTATGCGTGTACCTCATCAAGTCATTACCAGTACAAAATAATACAGAAGCAGACCAACGATAGGCAAAATCAATATATGGATGTGAAACATACCAAGATCAACATTCTCAAACGGGCTTCCACTTGCAAAAACTATATTTTCTCCAGCATACTTGAACGCATCAGCAGCAGTACACTCAGCTGTTCCACAGAACAGGTGTAAGTAGAAAATTATTGAGCCTTCGTGACAAATTGTAGAAATTTAAGGATCTTGCAAAAAGGAACCATTTTTTGTGGGGTTGGACATGGCAAAAATAGCTGGTTTAGATGAACCGGATTCTCGCATCGCCTTGAGTACCTGATTCAATTTTCAACAGAAGCTTGTGAGTGACTGTATCATGAAAGAGGAACACAAAGCCTACTGATCAAGAAATCAAATGCGATATATAATGTAAAAGTAATTTTCAAGATTAGATCCAATGAATTTATGTTTCTGAGTTCGACTTATTACGATTTATATAATAAAAATAGGATTACCTCCTCATTGAAGACCCCACCAACTCCAGATAAACCAAGAAGCACATCAGGCTTGACCTTCTTGACCTGAATTTTGTAACTATCAGAAACAAGAGTTGTTTACATATGTGTGCTTAGCTTTACAAATTAACATATTGAAATAATTTATGGTCGTTCTATCTATGAAATTTATAATCAGAGTCAGTAAACTGTCCACGGCAGCAGTGGTCATACCACTTCAATTAGACTAGATCCCTCCTTAAGTCCTTCAGCATCTGCCAAGTCTTTTGCAAATGGTACTGCTGCTGGATCAAGATTCTTCCTCTCTTTTGTGATGAGGCCCTGCATAAAGAGAAGTCTTACTTTTAACCAAGGGCAAATAATTTACAGGATATTTTGTCATGATATGCATAAATTTCAACAGTATATTGTCTACCTTGCGGCTTATTTGTTAACTTTCAACTATATTTAGAGTCTTCATTGATGGATTCAAGATTGCAAGATAGAAAATCTTGAAAAACATTACATTTCTAATTCATTCAAATATAAACAACCTCCCAGCTATACTGGAATGAAATAGAGAAAAGTTATGGCCGTACAATGAATAGAACCATACATCTTTATCAAGCAGAAAAAATTGATTCTTTACAGTTGTCTCATTGCTCCCTGACATTCTTGAAACAGCCTGTGCTGCCATTTTAAGGACACCAAGTCCTGCACTATAACCAATAAAAACAAGCAAAGGACTCAGCACGTTCAATAAAAAAGTGAACTCATCATTCAAAATCAATGAGATACCTTCCAGCTCCAGCTACAACTATCTTTTGTTTCACAAAGTCAGATAAAGGACGCCCTTGAGTTCTGACAGCTCCCAGCAATCCAGCAAGTGCAACACCTGCAGTTCCCTACAAGACAGTATGCAAAAATATCTTAACAGTGGAAGCAGCTCTAATAGTTTCTACCCGTATGCATAACATAATTCTCCAGCTAAATGTAATTCAGCAGAATGATAGAGCAAGCACTCACCTGTATGTCATCATTGAACATGCAGAACTTTGTACGATATCTTTCAAGGGTTTCAAATGCCCACTTCATTTGAAAATCCTCAAACTGTTAAGATTAGATTAACAATAGTTAACATTCATGAACCAAGAATACAGAAACTACAGAAATAGCATAATGCATAAAAGAAAACCTGGACAATGGTCTTGGGCCATCGAGTAAAAACAGCTTCCATGAACTCATCAACAATAGATAAATACTCTTCTCCTTCCAGTCTAGGTTGTCGAATTCCTAAATCTATGCATTTGAAATGACATCATTATGTCTCATAGAAAAAGAAATTTGATTAAAACTTTTCACATTCCACCTTTTCTCTATAGCAGAAACCATTAGGAAAACAATTAAAACGTGAACTGTTTACACATTTACTCACAGAGACGATCTTCAAGTAGTTTCTGATTGTTAGTACCGACATCTAGCATAACTGGAAGAACCTGCAAAATCCAGGCAGTGAAATGCTAAGAAAGTTTTTCAAGAGCCTTGTTAAAATCCATACGCCGACAACATTTATTTAAAGGCAACAGCAAAATAAGGTTTCTGGACTTTTAAGTGGCATTAATAAGCAATCACGGGAAACCATCCTCATGCACATAATGAATTCTAGTGTTATACGTCAATACGGGAGCTTAGTAAGCGTGAAATTTAGAGTTTGGAACTACAGGCATCGAAATACACATGTATAGGATACAGAGGAAGAGAGCAAGAGAGGAAAGCCCATACTCTCTGTGGGTTGAATCCAGCAGCTGCAACATACATATCAAGTTTGCCGATGGGTATGCCTATTCCTTGAACCCCAAGGTCTCCAAGGCCAAGAATACGACTACCATCAGTTAGGACTATCATGTCTACCTGAAATATAAAGTAACAGTTTTAACTGATTAACCATAAAGAACAGCTGGAGAAATTATTCAGCAAGTGTTCATATTTGGTTTCCAAGTCACACAAATATGTCCTCAACCAGCAACTATGGATTAACATAGAACCTAGAGTAATGATAAGTAACTTCCAGCAAGAAAACAATGGCTGCGATTAAAACTGGTCCATCTTTGCAATATCAAAAATGCATCCATATTGGCAATTCATGAAGCTTATTGTGCGCTAGAATGCGTGTACAGCAATGCTAGGGCAAATGTGCTTAAGCTCCGATAAAGAGAGACAGAGAAGGGCATTATGCTGCAGCACTTGAAGAATCAACAATACCTGGTGAGCTGGCCAATTGTAGATCATTGACATCATCTCTCCCTTATCCTTTGCACTAAAGTACATTCCCCGCGGGCGTCTGAATAAGCCTGAATAATTTTGGCATACTAACCCTACAGTCGGTGTATATATAGTGGGGGCAAAATCTTTGATGTTATCAATCAGAACCTAGACAAACAAAAGGAGCAAAAGTACTTTATATCTAGGTATATTCAATTAAATGGTTTCAATATATTCAATTTAGTAAGGAACAGGACACAAAACTTACTCGGTAGTATAAGGTCTCATTCCTATCATGCAGCCGATTCAAGATCCTCCATTTTGCCAAGGACACAACGCCATCAGGTTGGCCCTTAGTATTTCTCTCCAATGATCGATATGATTCCACTGGTTAATACAGTTAAAACCGCACATTAGAGTAGTTAATAGCAAAGAAAGAGGCACGAGACTGAATCCCATGCTTCCACACACACAAATTGAAATGGCATGTTCAATAGCACAAGGTGTGAACTTAACAAGCCGGATGAGTAAAACTTAACAAGGATAAAATGATGAAATGGTGTATAATGACAGTGGTCGTCATAGTTGTAACTTGTACTCCCATAATAAATCTCCTACTAACGTACTGGTTCTCAGAAATCATTGCAGATGGGATTCAAGATTCTTTAACTATGTTAGAATTTACAATGGCCTACGGCCCACACGAGAAGGAAAGTTAGACCACATACAAGTCTAAGTGAGGTTCCATCCTAAAACCAACTGGTGATAGATAGAGTAGCCCACTAGACTTATATGTTGATTTTTTTAACTCTCTTTCTCCAATTTGAGACAAACTTCCACTCTTATATTTCAACAAACTAATCAAACGAAAAATAACCTGATAAGCAGCTAATCGCTGCAGCTGTAAGAGACTAGCATCAGCTAAACTTACTAAAACGTGCATATTGCTGCTCGAATGATATCACACGAGGTGGAAGGAGGCCACGCAACCCCAGTCGATCTCTCTCCGACAAAGGAAATCCGGTATCCTGTTCTTGAAAAAGAAAACAAGCAGACCAAAAAAAAAAAGACTTTATGCAACATACTCAACCGCATTCATCACTCTCTACTGGATACGCATGCTTCAAGTAACTGTAACGGAAACAAACATAATGCACCACAGGAACAAACCCGCAATCGTCAGTTAATTCCAATCAGAAGCAACTCGCATACCTTGTTGAACCAGGGATCGTGGAGAATATCAGCGCCACGTTTGTGAACAATACAAGGACCTGACACCCCGACGGAGAACAACCGCCGAGATCGGCGTAAATTGGACGCCGCGAATCGCGCGAGTTTCCACATCTTACAGTGCCCCCTAGCGACCGAGATCTCCACAATATCAGATAATCTTCGTACTAGACTCCTTCCAGATTCCAAAGCCAAGTGCTAGCATTCCATATCAGAGCGTTTTACTGATCCACACACTCTTTGAAACAAAGAGATGAGAGTGAACTCATTCACTTCGATCTCTAAAGTCCACGACTTCCGCTTGTTTATACGAATATAGAAAATTTTAAAAAAAAAAAGGTTTTTTTTCTTTTTTCCCCCTCTCAGGTTTGACAGAGAGCACTATTACTCCTGCCCGAAGTGTGAGGGCAGGAAACGGGCAGGGAAGGTATATTTAGTAGGACACGTGGTGGTTTACCATTGGGGATTTGTTCTACAAGTAGCGAGTCAACATTTGATGATTATTGACTTGTCGGAATTAGAAGTCGGGCGATAGGGCCCACTAGACTGAGAAAGTTCCCTGTCGATAATTGCCACGTGTCGGTCATCTTTTTTTCTTTTTTGTTTTTTTCAGTGTTTATATTAATTGGAGATAATAAATTCCTAACAACCAGGACATGATTGAAATTGAAATTATTAATTTCAAAGTAATGTTGAACTGTAATGATTGAAGGGAATATATTTATTTCAGTAATTAAAATTTAGTAGAAAAGTTATAAAATAAAAAATAATTAGTTAATTTTAATATATGAAAATTAATTAATTAAAATAAACAGAAATAAATAGTATAAAAATAAACTAAAAAATCAATCTTACAAAACTTTTGGGATTAAACCAACCTAATTTTTTAATAATTGCTTTAAATTGAGCAATAATATCAAGATAAATTAGGAATGATAACAGAGATCTTGAGCTTGGCCAAGCTGGACTGCGCTGATTGGACCTCAAATCTAACTGTATAAAAAAATTGAGCCTTAATTTAGATTCAGGTTTAAACTACTTAAGTTCAGACTCGGTCGATATTCAACCCTAACAAGTAAAAAGCAATTATTTTACTTAAATAACGTTATTTTGCATTTTTTATTTTTTAAAAATCAGGTCAAGCTAACTTCCCCTTAAGTTGTTTTCGACTTGATTAGGTCTCGAGCCTAACAGGGGGTTGCCTAGCCCTGAGCCAGCATCACTGTTGCCATCTTTAATGGAAAGTGCCTGGTGGTGAAACTTAAGAACTTGGAAATACTGTCTAACGATCATGTTCATTTATCTTTTACTTTGTTTATGTCTTCTTAACCTTTTAGTGTAAAGTATTTGTTATCTAATCGTATTGAAAATCTTATAGAAATTACTCACGTACTTATGAAAAATTGTGTTTGGGAGTCCTTTTTATTTTTGTTAGTCTGTACAGTATTTATTCTTGTAACTGTTCTTGGACGAGAAATATTCGGACTATTTTACTTACTTCTATACCTAAAATTCGAGAAATCATCCAAAGTGACTAATAATTATTTGCTATTAAAAACTTTACTTAATACGCCCAAGGGCATATCTCTAGAGTAAGATAAAAGGTGTTAAATGAACACAGCCAATAAAAGCGCCCCCCAAGGCGTAGATGCCATTGTTTGACCGTAGAAAGAAAGCAAAAGCGGAAGTCAAGAATAAAATCCCGGGAGATTTATATGCTGCATTAACCTGCTGAACAGGTACATTCTTTAGTTTCCAATGAATAGTTCACAAGGCTGTAGTGAAGTGGTAAAGAGAAGAACCGGATGCCCAAGCGAATGGGTTTTGTTTATACGAGAGTGTTGGTTGGTATTGATTCCTTTCCATCGAAGGAAAACCAAAAGCGTCTACGCATAGACAGGAAGAAAGAGAGAGAGAAAGATTTGACTTGACTGATGCTTTTCGGCTTTACATCTCAGATGCCTGCGGGGTGCGGCGAACTGAAGTTGCATGTCTCCTCCCTCCCAGTTCCCAAAAGTTCTTTTAGAGTACTGCTGTAGTGCTGTGTTCGTGTGGACCACAGACTCTTCGATAAAATAATGGAGCGCCACGCAGACGTGACGTAGATCGCCGCGACGCTTCGGGTTCGTTGTTCAAAGTTGTCAATTACTCAAATTTTCGGCTTTCAGCCTTTTACTCATTCTGAAGTCAGTTCGTTTTATACCCAAAAAATAAAAAAATGTCTTTTACTTTTTAAAATAAAGATAAAAACTAGTACATTAATTTTATATTTAATTTGAATCAATTTAATTTAATTTAAATACAAACTTTATAATTATTTTAAATTTTAATTTGAATCTAAGTCAAATTTAAAAGTTATATTAAATATTTATATTAATAATATATAATTATTTTATGTGTTACTTATGTTATAGGTATTCTGATAATATTTTTTAAAAGAAAGTATATGAAAAAATTTTAAAAATTTAGATCCCAAAATTTTTAATAACTTTTGAAAATTAAATATTTTTTAATTAGTTAGTCACTGTACAACAATAATTTAAAAACAATTATTTTTTGTTACGGTTTTTAGTTTTTGTTTTATTTTTTTCTTAAGAAAAACAAAATTTTGTTTGGATGAAATTTATAATATACAAACTGAAAACAAAAATCTGTTTGGTTTTATCAACAGATTTTTATTTTTGTAATTATACTCTTATGTTAATAATTTTAATATATTATATTATATTTTTAAATTAATTAATTATCATTATAACTAAAATTGAAATATTTGGCAATTAAAAATACAAATTAATTGTAGTCATTTTAATCAATACAAGATGTCCATTATATAATAATTCTTCAAAATATAATAGTACTATCATTTACAAAAAGAAATATAAATCAATTAGAAATAATATAATCACTCTACATTTATCTAGCAATTTTGTCTCGCTTTTATGTAGTGATATTATACTCCACTTGAGAACTTGCATCTTCATTTTCGCGTCCTGTAATTTGTTCTTCATTTTCAACACAACTGTCAAATAATTTATCACTTTGTTCATACATTCTAATACAATTGTGTATAATATAACAACCAATAACAATGAATTTTTGTTTCTTCATATTATAACTTGGCATGTTTTTAAATATAGAGAATCTTACTTTTAGAACGGCAAAACATCTTTCAATAACATTTCTTAATGAATAATGCCTGTAGTTAAACAATTCCTGTGAACCTTGAAGTCTTCCTCTGCCTTTATAATCTCACAAATGATATATTTCACCTCGGAATAATAAAAAAATCCAGGCATATTAGTATAGCTTGAATCAACCAAACATTACTTAACACAAAACAAACATAATATTAACAAAAAGATATTAAAAATGAATTATAATTACTATATTTATTTCAAATAGTATAATACCTTGTGGACGTATTAGAAATTGATTCGTTGGATTTGTCACTGTTTCTAAAAGAACTTGAGGGTCATTTGCAGTACCTTCCTATCCAATCATTACATATGTAAAATGCATATCAAATGAGCAATAATACAGAATATTTTGGGTTAGATTAATTCTTTTGCCCCTGTATGGTATTTATTCATCAGTCAGAACATGTGCATCAATATGTGTACCATCTATTGCTCCTATATGATCCTAAAAGTTAAAATATATATTAAAATAATTATTAATCATAAGGGCATAATTAAAATAGTAATTAAATGTATAAATGTACTTTAAAATATGGAAAGAATTTTGAATTATGTTGAATATCAGGAGGTGTATTAGTAAAAGATGGTGGAGCAATAACTCTTTTGGCAAGACAATTTAACTACATATAAGACTTTACGAAAGTATTTTGAAATTTTCCAAGTTGAATGTTGAAAGCATTCTGCAATGACTCGTAGTTGTCTCACTATGCCCTTAGCCATTAAGAAAATTGCTACTTGTTCCTCCACAGTCAAATGACGTGTTACCTTTAAGTCTCCTAAACTTTTCAGCTCATCATATAAGCTCAAGAAAATTATCTCTCATTATTAAGTTTTCATAAATCTTTGTAGGATTTCCATTTAAAAGTTCTAATATCCAATCATGACCTGGTAGGGCAGAAGCTCTACATGGTTGCTTTTGTGAATGAAAATATTTGTTCTCTCTCCCAGCTAGAGAAATAATGATTACCTTCTTTCGTTCATCACTAGAATTTTATTCGAAATCTAACAAAAAATCCATATATCTGTAATGACAACATTAAATAATTAATAAAACATTTAATCAAAAAGTTTAACCAAATGTAGACAAAAATATTCATTCATTAAGTCAAATATTCATACAAATCACAAACTTAAAATATTCAAACTATGGAATAGTGTTTAAAATAAAAGTGTCAAATTAATAAGAATTTGATATACAATAACATGAAAATATAACTAAAGCGACATAATTTAATTCAGCTTCCTTATATATGTCATCTTCATAAATATATCCTTATAAAGTGAAAAATCATATAAAGTGATGTGAGCAGGAGTAAGGATCACCATGGAGATAGCATACGTGCATGACAGGGGCGAGCTTGTCATTCCAGTTGAACTTATGTCCAGAGTTAGGATCGAGAGATTCAAGGAGGCTCTCTATGCACATGTGGGCCAACTTATGGAGAGGATAAAGCTAGCCAAGCCTATTGAAGGAGAACTAGTTGAATCACAACCCAAATTGATCCACTTGCCTCAAATCTTTGGACTGGATTCACTTGGAACTTGAAGACCATTGTGTTGGGCTATTCTTCGTCATTTGAAGCCCAATAGGAGGTGCGCTTATGACCAGACTTGGGGCCTCAATAAGACCAGACCTTTGGGTGCATGCATATGATCTATTTTGGACTTATTTATATTTTGGGCTTCCATGTATTTTAAGCCCAAGTCTTTTAGCATTAAGCCTAGGTATAAATATTTATGTTTTAGGATTTTGGAAGACAACTTTTGATCATATTGTTTCTTGCGTATGCTGTAGGCCATATTGAGAAGAGAAAACCCTCTTGTTCTTTTCAACTTAGGAATTTAACATCACTTATTAGCTGAATCAGATTGTGGCATGATTTTGATCCTAAACAACTTTTTTGGTTTGTTCTTTACCCATTGTCTAAGTTGCTTGAGACAAGTTTTTTGTGAGGTCTAGTAGGTAAATTTGAAACCCTACGTATCAGATTTACTTTTAGTTAATTCGAATCTATCATCATCTTCTTTCTTTAAATCTGAACTTTTCAATCTTTCAATTCCATGGTGCGCGTTATTTGGTATCAGAGCGCTGGTGTGGGGGAGAATTCTTATTCAACTCCATCGAAATTCAAGACACTGCAACCCATTACCATTCAATTATCGTCAGTTCATCAATTTAGGTGTGAATCAACTTTCGACTTAAGGTTAATCTTTTCGGAAAAAAATTTCTGAAATGATTTTTTTTGTTTCGTCATACTCGTACTTGCTGGTGGGTTCAAAATTTTCACACCCTTTTGATTCTTTTGATCGGCTGAAAATTAGTTCCAAGTGGTGAATTGAATTTCAGAGGGGATTGAGTGGTAAAAGGTAAGAGTGTGTGAACTTATTTGAGGGTGTCATTGCCTTGACTTAAACACGAGGGGAGTGACATCATTTGAGTGAAACATATGAGGGAGTTTGTGAGATTGATTATTACTAACCTTGTTTTGCAGGTATATCATTTTATTTACAATGTCACAGGGAGATAGTAATGATGACAACCAAGGGGGAGATGCAAATATCGCTTTCATTTTGAAAGTCATGCAGCAACAATTTGAGAGGTCCAATCTAGCCTTAACTGGGATTAGGGGACAGATGGACGAGCTTAGACAAGGGAGACGAGAGGAACCTCAGGGGAGGCGTGCAGGTGTACGCCAGCAGCAACCACCATCTCGTAGACCACCACCTCAGTATGAGCCAGAGGAGGATGACTTTGAGGAGGAGGAGGAGTTTGAGGCGAGCAGACCTAGGAGAGCTCAGAGAGTTGAGTTATTTAACCGGAGAGATGGAGACCTGAAATCCATCAAGATGCAGATCCCAGCCTTCAAGGGAAGGAATGATGCAGATACTTACTTGGAGTGGGAAAGGAAGGTAGACTTGGTTTTTGAGTGCCATAATTTTTCTGAAGATAAAAAGGTAAAACTAACCACTGTTGAATTTACAGATTATACACTAATATGGTGGGATCAGTTGGTGACATCCAGGAGAAGAAATAGAGAGATGCCAATTACTGCTTGGGATGATATGAAGGCATGCATGAAGAAGCGGTTTGTACCTTTTTATTATTGTAGGGAGATGCAACAGAAACTTCAGAGACTCACTCAGGGGTCTAAATCAGTGGAGGACTGCCACAAGGAGATGGAGATAGCTATGATCCGACTCAACATAAAAGAGGACCCGGAGGAAACCATGGCACGGTTCTTGAGTAGTTTGAACAAGGAGATAGCTAATGTGGTAGAATTGCAACACTATGTAGAGATTGAGGACACGGTGAACATGGCCATAAAGGTGGAAAAGCAAATCAAAACTAGAGTGGCAGCAAGGAGTGGGGCAAATTCTAGCCAATCATGAAGTTCAAAATGGCCCAAGAGAGAGGAGAAGTCAAAAGACAAGGGGCTGGACTTCAGGGAGACACCCAAAAGGCCAAATGAAGGGTTTGACCCTAATGGTACACCTAACACCCAAGTTTCTTCCAGTAAGCATTCTAGCATTAAATGTTTTAGGTGTTTGGGTATTGACCATATTGCATCTCATTGTCCAAACAAGAAAGTCATGATTATGAGAGATAATGGGATGATTGTCTCGGAGGATAGTGGTAGTGAATCTGAGCTTGTTGTTGATAATGATTTTGAGGATGATAGTTGCTTTGAGAGAACTGTACAGGGGAAGCGCTAGTAGTGAGGAGGGTATTGAGTGCTAGGGCCACAGATGAGGTTATAAATCAGAGAGAGAATATTTTACATACGAGGTGTTTAGTTAGTGGGAAAGTATGCAATTTGATCATTGATAGGGGTAGTTGCACTAATGCAGCTAGTTAGACTATGGTACAGAAATTGAGTTTGACATGCAGGAAATATCCGAAAACATACAATTTACAGTGGTTCAATGATAGTGCTGGTGTGAAGGTGACTAGGCAGGTTGTAGTGCCATTTTCAGTAGGGAGAT
>JANITX010000004.1:3413670-3424919 GCA_027564395.1 Erythroxylum ulei | reverse complement strand
ATTATTATTATTATACAAAATTAATTTTCTTATTATTGATACAATTAAAAAATTACAAATACACTTCAAATAAATATCGATGAAATTATAAAATAATCAATGAATTACATCTTTCCAATCATATCATACTGAAGGGGCATTTTCGTCATTGACACTGTTATTTTGTTTTGTTCACTGCAATCAAACACATTTCTGTTTTCGAGACGGAGACAGTTTTTCTGTTCTGTCCATCGCAACTAAACACCTCACTGCCTCCAATTTTTGTTTTGTTCTGTCTCCAATTTTTTGTCTCATTCCGTCTTTGCATACTGAAGACGGTAATCAAATGCAGCGTAACTCTCACTCTTTGTCACCTTAACTTGTGAGCATTGACTTTATAACTTGATGAGATGAAATCTAGTGTTCAATTTTAGAATCTTGATCTAGACATTGACTATGTGAAGATACTATTTTTCTTTTTGCAAAGAAAAAAAAATGTTAGTGTGCCCTATTAAGGTGGTCCCTAATTGTAAAGTTTTGTAAGTCTTACATAACACAAATTGAATAGTTGATAGAATATTTTGAAAACAGATAAAATGGGCAAAATGATGTCAAAACGTAAGCTCGGAATGGAAGAAACAAAGACACGTCTGGCATACACAAACAGCTAGAGACAAGTTAAGTACTTTGTCCGTGTGAATTCATGCAACCAGGATGCGTACCGTAGGGTCAGCAACTAGAAAAATTGCACTGGACAAACTTCCTGCAGATGGTGGAAAGAAGATAAATTGAACAGAGAAAATTAGTGAACTTGAAGACAACCATGTTGAGAATGGAAGATGCAATCAACAAATATCGGGTTCTCTCTTGAACGTGACTTGGTTAAGGTTAGAAAATAGCCTTTCGACTTCATATTCTTCTTGCCTTTGGCTTTGAGCCAGACAATGAAAGAGTCTTGGAAGGTCACTAGGGAAAAGAGGGTGGCAGAGCTCAAGTGGTCTTTTGGATCTAGAGGTCTTGCATTGAAAAGCTGGTGAAGGAATGTGGTGGAGAAACGTAAGCTTCTTTGATGAAGTCATGAAAGATGGAAGTTACAAAGAAGGAGAAACAACAGACATTGTTAGAGCAGCAAAGGGAAAGACCAAAGAGAGAGGATATGGTGAAGAGAAGAATACAGACATGGACTTTGAGGAGATGCTTCTGCCATGGAAACGAGCCTTCTTTTAAATAAAGATAAGAACTAGTGTACTGATTTTATATTTAATTTGAACCAATTTAACTTAATTTAAATAAAAACTTTATAATTATTTTAAATTTTAATTTGAATCTAAGTCAAATTTAAAAGTTACATTAAATCTTTATATTAATAATATATAATTATTTTAGGTGTTATTTATATCATACGTATTCCGATATTCTTTTAAAAAGAAAGCATATGAAAATTTTAAAAAAATTTTAAAATCCCAAAACTTTTAATAATTTTTGAAAACTAAATATTTTTTAATTAGTTACTCACTGTACAACAATAATTTAAAAAATAATTATTATCTAAATAAAACGCTCAATTAAAAACCTTTTTTTCAAATTTTTATTAAAAAATAACAAGAAATCACATGTGTTATAAATAATACATGATCAATTAAACATTGATAATATGATGATCTAATTTATTTCTTAAATATTATTTAAACTAACTCAAAACTAATAATTTATTGTAATTATTTTAAATTTCTCACTTTAAATTGAATTAATTTATTCCAACTGTGTTGTTCATGTTAACACATAATTTTTATGAAAAAAAATTGAAAATTATAAAGATTTTTTTTATAAAAATTTAATTGATTAATCACAAAACTAAACATCTTCCATGATTCTTGAAAAGGCAGCTCACAAATGAAGTGTACTGAATCTCACAAAAGTTTTGCAGATTCCGAACATTGCGATGCGATTAAGGAATTCCGAGAGTCAATTTGACGCCTTCTTTGTATGAAGTAGGTACAATATTTAACGTTCGAACCAGCTTCGATATGTCCATGGATATGTCTGCTGGTGATGAGACTCCACGATCAACCTAAATTATCGAAACCACATTCATGATTATTGCAGAGAAACAGAATGCAGAAATGCTAAACATAGTGACAAATCGTGGCAGTACATACATTCCCTGCATTTCAGGGTTGAACATCTAGTACAACTAGATGATGAATCATTACGGAAGAAGGGAATGAATAAAAATGGTGAATCAGATATACCCAGGAGTTTATGACTGGAAATTCTAGTATATGTACATACCGATGAAGCAGATACCGGCTTGATTAAAGATGGGCTGTATCCTCTAAAATCAGCCACAGCCTCGGCCATTTGAACACGAGATACCCTATCAGGTCCACCAACATTTAAGAGCAACTGCATTTTCTTACCCTCTGTTACAATCACCATAAGCATCATAGTGAGTAATCGGATGTTTCAATACAGAATCATATCAGCTTTGTGAAAAATGAAGAAATTCATACAATCCAAGATTATAAACTGAACTGTGTGACTTCTCATACATCAGACTTGGAAATCTAGAATTGGTTCATTTGGAAACAACAGTTCCATAACTAAATGAGATGGTAAGAAGCTGATTATGTAAACGAGTGGATAGCTGTTTGGACAAGATGATATCCTTCAAAGAATCTCTCGTAAGTGAAGCAAAGAGAAAGAATTTGGACATGTAACAGGCTAACTATAGAGATCATTGAATCAATAGCAATATGGCCTGATTGAAGAGGCTCATACAGGGAACAAATCGAAACAATACCCGGGACAGGAGATTCATTACAATCGGAAGCAGAAATTTCATTTTGACAGGCATTTGGACATGTAACAGGCTAACTATAGGGATCATTGGATCAATAGCAATAAATCCTCTTTGAAGAGGCTCATATCTAGATCTTCTCGAAATAATACCGGGACAGGAGATTCAATCAACAACCTAGACTCAGAAGCGGAGATTTCACCTCAGCCCGTTAATAGGTTTAGTTAGGGCATTTATAACACGACCAAAAGACTGCAATCTATAGATTCATACAACAATTCCACACCTGAAAGCCATCTTTGTGTCAAAGACAATATGACAATCACAAGATCCTTGACATACACAGGGCAGCGGAACTCGTCATAGAAGAAATTCATTTCATCTCCTTTGGATAGAACACTGTCAATCCACTGTATAGATCACACGTCAAGCACTAGGAATTGAATGTTGTAGAAACATTAAATGAATGTGTAAAGTATGCATCTTTAAAGAACCTGAATTGGAAGAGACTTTGGAACAAGAGAGATAGTCTGTGGACCAAAGATGATACTGCTCCTCAAAATCGCAAAATTGGGGCATTTCTCTGATATAAGCTGCTCAGCAGCCAATTTAGATTTGCCATATACATTTACAGGAACAGTCTCGTCTTCTTCCTTGTAGAAGGACTTTACCCCTTCATAAACTGGAACAGAACAAAGTACCAACCAAACGATCAACCATCGATCGGTTAATCACAAGTAATGTGAGAGGCCAGTCTAACCTTGATCGGTTGATAAATGAATAAGAAGGGTGTTTCCATCTCTGAAGCTTAACAACCAATCCACAAGCGAAGACGGTACGTTTACAGACATTGCAGCGTCGGAGTCGCTTTCACAGGCGCGAGGAACAGAAATGGCGGCACAGTTCACTACAACGTGAGGGTGGCCGAATTTCTGGGAAACTACGTCGAATCCGTCCCCGGTTCGCAGATCAACTTGGAAGGCGACGGCGCGAGGAATCGCGTGGAGTAATGGGTGAAGAGGGACCGAATTGGAGTGGTGAGTGAAAGCGAGATCGTAGGGGTTATCTTCGATCTCCGAAAATCCTTGCAACAGATGCTGCCCCAAGTAGCCTGTTCCTCCTACCACCAAAACTTTTCTCCTGGTAAGAGCACCCGCCATTGGCGCGAGGTTTCAGGATGCTAGGGTCTGGGTCGGTACTTGGTACCCTGGGGATGTAGGAAAGTGTTCTCTGTCCCTTCTTTCACATGGCATTTCCAATTTTTATTTTCTAACGGTACAAATATAATTACACGTTAATTTTCAAAATTAGAATCTAAATTATAGTTATTAACTTATTATGACTTAGATCTTTTTAAAATAATTTGGTTTGATACAAAACATTAATTTTATATGTTATATAATTGTTAGAGTATCCAAAAAATATGTTACATATGCTTGAAAATGAGTGGTCAGTGATTTTAATTTCATTTAAAGCTGTCCAGTACATCAATTTAGCAATAATTTTCAAAACTAAACCTATAAATTTTTAATTAAAAATATAAGTTTAAATATCTAATTGTAAGAAAATATTTTATTACCATAAATACAAATTATTTAGCATTAACTTTGATAATTAGATCTTATAAATTATGAAATTAAGAATTAAAATTTAAAGAGAGACATTCAGCCCGTCATACAGGGCTTGCCTAATATGAAATACTTAGTTGACATGATTTGCAGTCTATTGCATTAATTCGGAGATTTACCCAGTATGCATTCAAAGAGTAATAGCTACGATTTCTTCTATTAAAAAAAACATTAAGAGAGGCTATTTTGGAAATGAGCATCATTAATTAATTTACTTATAAAAGATTAAGTTAAAAATAGTGATCACAATTTATTTTATTATATAAACGATAATATATCATTAATTAATTTACTTATAAAAGATTAAATTTTAAAATAGTGATCGCAATTTATTTTATTATATAAAAGATTACATTATTGGCTATATTGAATTTATATTTATATGAATTTTTATTATATAAAAAGATAATATTGTTGGTTATATTGAATTATTAATTTTCGTAATGCAAAATAATGGAGATGGAGACAAGAGGAGAGCCATAGATATGAGAACATAGATGCCATCCAACAGCGTAAGAAGTGACACGATACAAATTACAAAGTCGAGTTTTAGGCCCTATTTCTGCAGCTATGTATACCCAAGCATCTTATAATTCAAGCCCTCTCGTATCAATTCTTCTTCGCGCCTCTCTCTGATTTCTCTCTGTGAATGCGACGATTTCTTACAGAAAGTTAAATTTTGGTTGATTTTTCTTTGATTTGCATTGCTTCGATTTTGAATTTTCAAGTTGAATAGGGAAATAGCGACATCAAATTAGGAGGAAAAACTGCAATAAAGTGATAAGACTGTGTCCTTGATTACCAGTATTTAGGTCTCTGATGATAGTCGTTCCTCATTTCTTTTTGAAAATTTTGTTCTGCTTTGGATCTGTAGTGCGAGATGTGATGAGAAACTTCGGTCCGTGTTTCTGATCTCTTTACCAAGTTTACTGGATCAAGGGAACAAGAAAAGTTAAACAGAAGCTTGAATCGGAAATTTCGGGTTCCGGAATATGTTTCTGGCCATTCGAGTGTAAACATTAACATCTTACCTTTGCAGGATCTGATACTGATGTGAAAAGCTGAGAGATGTTGCAGAAGCAAGCCTCCATTGCAGAAGGTGTGGAGTTAGTTTGTGAACATGCTGGTCTTCTTCAGGAAACCTGAACTGAAATTGTTGGTAACTGTTATTGGAACTGAGGTTATCTCGAATCATCCTAAATTTAAATCTCTGATGACTTTATCCAAGATAACAGATTTGAATGATCATAATATCATTCAAAATGAAGAAGGTTCATTACCTTATCTTCGAAATAATATCGCGAGGAGTGGATAATGATCTTTGCATATTGAGGTAAAATTCACTACATCTAAAACCTTTTATGAATAACATCAAGTAAAAAATTTAATTTATGTGATTGAATTGAATCCTCTTAAATATATTAATAATTCTCATTACTACTTAAAATGCATTTAAATCAAATTAAAACGTATAATATCTTGTTATAGGTATAAATAATTTTTAAATTTTTGTGTAATTAAAATTTTTATTATATCAATTATTAATAAAAAAATATTTTAAAATTTTTTCAATAAAATCCTTCGTATATTCTTATTTTTCCATAAAATAAAATTTTAAAATTTTTTGAAAAAATTTCTACATATTAATTAAATTCGAATTAAATTAATAAACTCAAATTAAATTAAAAATTCAAGATACAACAACAATAAAAATTTAAAGGAAAATACCGGTACAATCAATGATTAACAAAAACCTTGAACAGTCCAACTTTTCGATTTGATTTTTAACTTTTTAATTCTATTTATTTTAATAACTCTTGTTGTTTAAAACTGATCAATTTATTAATCGGTTTAATTTGTATTAATTAATAAGTTTATATAAATTAAAATAAATCGATTAGTTTTTATTTAACAATATCTTTTTTCAATCAAACTCTTTGATAGTAAAAAAAATTATCTCTTTTAATTTTATTTAATCTTTAATAGATACTCGAATGAATCTTTTAAATTTTAAAATTTTTGTTTTATCGATTTAATTTTTTGTCCGATTTTTAAACATAGGGGGAAATGATATAGTATACCAAAGCTTATTTTTATACTATTTTCGAAAAACAAAACTTATTTTTAGACTATTTTCTTTTTTATACAATTTTCCAAAAAAATATTTTCTAATTAATACGGTAGTAAGCACAAAAACACATATATAAGAGCACAATTTAAAGTGAAGGCAGAGATACCTATAGAAGTGGTTTCGTTTCCTAAGACGTCACTCTGTTCTTATTTCTTCTATCCTCTCCCGCGAAACTCGCATCAATGGCTTTTGCATATCAACACTATGTCTGATTGATTCTTTTTCCTCCCTTGATTTCTTCTTCTTCTTTCTTTTAATACATTTTGGCTGATCATAATCTCTTGACCTCTGCACTGTAGTTTCAATGGGGGTTATGTGTTTTTACCAGAATCCGTTTTACTAAATTCCCTATTGATTATTCCTTAATCAAAGGCTTTCTTTCTTGCGTCTATGCTGATAACCGTTAAAGATCTGAACAATCTTTTTTTGGTTTAATTTTAGTTATTTTATTGGTTAAAAGATCATGGGAGAAGATAAGGAAAGTAATTTTGATACAGAGAAGGAAAGTTATGATGATCGTTCTACTTCTAAAGATGTGATTCCATGTCCACCATCTGTTAAAAGGTTAGTTAAAGCTTCATGAGACTTATTCTTCTTCATTTAATGGCTGCTTTCACATTAAATCGTATGTTCGTTGATGCAGAAGAAAAACAGGTCCTACGAGACGATCGACGAAGGGAGGTTGGACAAAGCAAGAGGTAATAAGTATCCAAGAAGTGAATTTAAGTTGGTTAACGGTTCTACGATGCAATAACCTAACCTCCATTGTTTTGTTCTGTTTACTGATAGGATGAAGTTTTAGCTGCTGCTGTTAAACAGTTCAATGGAAAAAACTGGAAGAAGATAGGTATTCATAATCTTTCACATTCCTGACTTGATTATTCCAATCCTCATTGTTTCGGGGTTTTTTTTTTTTGCAGCTGAATACGTTCCTGAAAGATCAGATGTCCAATGTCTACATCGGTGGCAGAAAGTTCTGAATCCTGAACTTGTCAAGGGAACCTGGAAAAAGGAGGTGCATAGTGGTTGAAGTTGGTGTTTTTGGAAGTTGGTATTGTTTCTTCAGCACCATTGATATGTTTCTGCAGGAAGATGATCTAATATGTGAGCTTGTTGAGAAAGTTGGGAATAAGAAATGGTCTGAAATAGCTAAGTACTTGCCTGGCCGCATAGGCAAGCAATGCCGCGAAAGGTATTATCCTATAACCTTTTATAGGATTGCATAGGCAAACACTTTTCTTTAGAAACAAGTAATGGAGTTTAGAGTGATTGCTTAATTCAGGTGGCACAATCATTTAAATCCAGGCATAAAGAGAACTCCATGGATCAAACAGGAGGAAGTGGCTCTTATTATTGCTCATAGCATGTATGGGAATAAGTGGGCTGAGATTGCCAAGTTTCTGCCTGGAAGGTATCCGTGAAAACTCTACTTTGAGAACTTCTTTACTTAGGATATGGAATTCTACACTGAGTTTGGTCGCATTTCGTATTCCCAGGACGGAAAACTCAATCAAAAACCATTGGAACTGCTCAGTTAGTAAGAAACTCGAAACTTATAGAGTTGAACTTTATGATCGTATTGTGAAAGCAGAAACCGGTAGACCAGAGTTGGAGAAACAAAGCTTTGATCAGAAAATTAACTTGGATACGCTTGATCTGAATCATGAAGGAGCTGGAACTCCAACTAGTAGTAGACAACAGCAAACTCGGGGTTACTTGAGGTACAGTTTTTTCTATCTAAATAGAACTGAATAGAATTTTGGAAGATTGTAAAGAAACACAGATTTCTAATTTTAAAAGAAAAGTTTCTTCTTCACTTTAAACCTCTATTAATAAACAACATAAAGCAATAAGCCATGATCAAATTTAATTCTTAAAATTGATTCGAATTAATTAAACCAATCAAATTTAAGAGTTGAATTTTATCGTTATATTAACAACATTTGATTGATCCATATATCATATTATCTTATATTTCTCTTAAAAATATAATATATAACTCTTAAAATATAATGTATGTTTTGTCGTTATTTTTTAACAGAAGTATAAGATAAATGAGTTTTTTATAGGATTAAAAATTACAAAGAAATTTTTTGACAATTTTAAATTGCTTAAATTGAAAAAATGTAATTTCTTCAACAAGTTGAATTTATAAGAATGGTTTATTGTTGCAGCAGTCCAGAATCCATATTAAGAAGGGCAGCAAGAAGTTTCAAGAGCACACCATCAATTATACGAAGAAGTAGTTGCAGAAACTCACTTAGCAAACAATAGTGATGACTCCACCTGTACAAACCTTCAATCACCATATCTATGTACTCTGAAAACATTAATCTTTGGTTTTTATCAGTGGAGAAGAACATGTTCTCTTTCTCCTCCAAAATCCCAGAAACTAGTGTCCTATGGAAGGCATGTTTTTATCAGCAGAGAAGAACCTTTTCTCTTTCTCCTCCAAAATCCCAGAAACTAGTGTCCTGTGGAAGGAGCTGGCTCAGGATCGTATACTTGAAGGTCATAAACTCCCTGCATAAATAAATTAACTCATTCTCATTCCTTACTGTTCATTTGGAAAGGGTCTTTCTATTGGTTAAAAGTAAGTCTGCGTACTGCTTAACTTATTTTCTCAAACTTCGCATTTCAGCAAAATTTTTACTAGGTTTGTAGATGTATCATCTTTCCTTATTGTTGATTGTGTTTTCTTTTCTATTGTTTCGGTAAATTTATAGGAAGAGAATCACTCTTGTCAACGCAAAAGTTGGCTATTTGGAATATTCTAGCACGCTATTGAGCATCAAGGTCAGTCACAATATTAATGTATTGATGATTTATTTTTAATTTTAGGCTATACCATTGAATTTTATGTTCTAACTTCATTTCACTTGGTGTTTCTTATAATAAGAAAAGTCAAATTGTACAAAGAGAAAAGGAAAAGCAGAAATGTCCCCGTTGAATAAAGAGGGATTTTTGCATTCAGATTTCTTTAGTTCATTAATTTTCTTTTACATAATGGACTTTCCCTAAAGAAAAGAAAAAAAATAAAGTTGTCTAATTAAACGTGACTAATTTAACATCTAACTCAACTTTTAAATTCGATCTAAACTAATTAAATTTGATTTAAATTAATAATTTAATATAATTATAATAAATTATTAATTTAACAGACATTTAATTAGTACGGTTCAAGTTTAAAAGATAATTTAAATTCTCATATAAATAGTATTAATTAGTTCAATTGTGATATTCGTACTATGTTCATTTTATTGTTATTTTTTAACTTAAGTCTAAAAAAAAGGGAAGAACACTATTATGACTTGGTAAACAAATATCATCGGTCCACAATAAACGTACGTAAGAGCTTAGGTGTTGGCTAATTTATAAAATAAAGGTAGTAATATTTATATATTACGGACTTTGATAATTAATATAATACCAAAGCCTACTTTTAAGATTCTATAGTGTTACCTAGATAAAGTTTAAACTTGGATGTCATGTATTATTTTTAATACAATAAAATTAATTAATTGTTAAGATTTGTAAGCAATTTAAATAAATATTTAAAATTATAAAATCAATTCTTAATCTTAATATTTGTTTATAAAATAACTTTCATATATGCAAAAATTAATAGTTAATTCCTTAAAATCTTTCTACGTTATAACTAAGTTCTAAGTTCCCATTTACTTGTGTTAATCATTAAATTATATCAACAAAAATGCTTTATAAATAAACTTTAACATTAAGATTTAATGTATAAGTGAAGTATTTATTTATTTATTTTCAAAATTCATAACAAGGATGACAATAAGCTAGGGTGAGCTTGGCTGTTGAAGGTGTAGGTCTGGCCTAAGGTTCGATTGGGCTTTTGATAGCGGACTTGAGCCATACTAGACTGTATGTAGCTCAACTTGACTTTAATTTTTTAATTTAAAAAGTTAAAATAACGTCGTTTTATATATAAAAGTTGGGTCAAGCTTAAGACCCTTTTTTAGGGCAACTGAACTTAAGGCTCATTTTACATATAAGAGTTGAGTCAAGCCTAACTCAAGACTCTTTTTTAGGGCAATCGAACCCAAGACTTGGTCAACTCAAACATAATTTGTTGATTTTAGGGTGGAGCGAGGCGAGCCCGGCCTAATTGTAAAGTTATGGGACGTGTTTCTTTTGTGGTAGAATGGTTTGTAGATTCAATTGCAAGACAAAACTACTTGCTGTCCGAATCTACGCGGCCAATTCCACCCTTTAAAATTTTATCAAACAAAAACCAGAAATTTAGAACGGTTTAGTTCGTGTGGTGTATGAGCCAAGATTACCAGATCCTTAAACCCCATTAATAAAACTCACACAAACGTGTGGATAAAAGTCAATAGTACAGTCTTGGAATAGATAAAACGGGCAAATGTGATCCCGTGCTTACACATTAGATGTACTACATTTATGATGTTTCGTGTTCATGGCAGCAACTTCGTTGAAATGGTCTAAATCTATCTACTTGATACTATACAACGACAAAGTATGTCTGGTACGTGTTTGAATCTTGATAAGAGAAGTAATTTATTGATTCACTTAAAAAGTTTTGAAAGAAAAATGATTAAAAGTGTATTTTATTAAATGATTTATTAAGAAAATATAGTTTATGTTATAAAAACCGAAACTAAAACTTAAGAATATTTGGGAGAGGAGAATTTTTCTTATATAAAAATGGTATATCTTA